>JAVTVY010028832.1:0-124877 GCA_036873755.1 Hanleya hanleyi
GGTATTGAAGCGGAAGGGGACAAAGAGTGAGCGCAGTTTATATCTTGGTAAGCCGCGATTTGATTACAGACTTCGATTGAAACTGGGTCCTACCGTTGCAAGGCGGCGGATATCATATCTAAGCTATTGCGTCAAACTCAAATAATACAGCGGTGAACTTAGACATTCAGTTCTAGCTATATTCCAGTGTGCTAAGAATCAAGCTGCCCAAAGTAATGTGCCAGTGACCCGTGTGACGGTCAGGTGTAAGAAAACGACTCGTAGTAGAACGAGGTGAATGTTAACGGGTGTAGTTTCTTTTTCAGAATATACCAGTCTGTTGTAAGGCCCGACGCCGACGAAGACGAAGCATAGATCAAAGTGACTTTGTACAGGGGCGGACAGTAGTGGGGAAAATGATCCCTGAAATGTTCAGGAATCAGGATGGAGGATGGGTCTTGGGGATCAGTTACAGATGAGGGAGTAGATAGTTGCCATGCGCCATATTTTCAGCATAATTCTTGTACACGCATTCTTGTATTAGCTGTGTTTTTCTTGACTGAAGTCCAGTTGTTCCACAATTAAACATTCTTTAAAATTTTCCATATAATGCTTGAAGAGAGTTATACACTCTAGAACTTTATTCTAGTCTCTCCTTCATTTTTCGTAACTTTCTACAGGCTTACGAAAGATACTCGTGCCCAAGAAAAGATTGGGACCCCAACCCCCTCAACACATGACAATATCCTCGGATGACACCAGTAGGCCTACCCGAAACCCCCAAAAATACCGTAGAAAGCGTGCCAGTAGTCAAACCATATGCCCCACAAAAGACACTGGGCAGAAAAACAACCAAAAAAACTTTGTTTTGTCAGCATGGGAACTGGAACGAATATTATAAACAAGATTTGACAGTTTTGTCCGACGTGTGTGAGTGGTTGTCTATGGCTGGAATGCTTCATAACTTTTCGTATTTCCTTCTAAATTCCCAATAGACAACATCGCATTAGCTTTGTTTCTGGAAGTGGTCAGGTGGTATTCAACTGAAAATTCCAGTCTGATGACATACAGCCACAAAACGATGGAAAAGTATGCGTTGTCGGCATAACGGCGAGGGAATTGAGACGCAATTAATCTTTAACTACGTCACAGTGTCAGTGTTGGGGAAAGCCGATCAGACCCTTCCTCATACAGAGGGCGTAACGCTCCTCTCTACATGGGCGTCCTGGGTCAGATCGAGTTTCTGTCAAAAATTAGTGTGATACCTCTCACAAGATGATCTGCCATTAATCTGCAGGGATACCTGCATCCCCTGCTGCGTTATAACAGCTGGTTTCATTCAGTTTTTGCGCTGATTTAAACTCCGAACACATGTACTGTGCGTTTTTGATGACCATCGAGAAATTGTACACACTCTTACGGGATCACGAAACAGTAGAAGACATGAAAAACACATTAAAGCAATCCTTGAGGTGTGTATTATTCAATAGGATATATTTGCAGGAACATCGGGAAACGACAACTCTCAAAACTTCAAAAGACCTCCAGCTGCCATTTTCCATTACCTGCTTCGTTCGCCTCAACCTCTCCGCGACGTGGTTACATTGTATCCCAGAAAGGGTTGTTCCCCCCCCCCCCCCCACCACCGTGCATGTGGGACCTCTCCAGGTGAGGGGGGCATTTCGGCCCGCTGAACATTTTTCTTACCCCTTGAGCTACCTTACCACACTATACCCTTGGGGCAAGCTATACTCAAGTTGAGAAAATAAATCCAAGATGGCCCCCATGGTGACGTCACATGACGTCATTTAAAAAAAGGCAGTTTTGGGACGATTTTCGGTCAGATCTTTCAAATTTCTTATTTATGTATTCTCTTCGCCAAATCTGCATGACAAATTGGTAAATAATAATCTTTTCACCGCAGAAAAACAGGAATTCTAAAGAAATGACGAAAACATCACTTTTTTTTACTTTGCTTGTGATCCTCTGTTGGGGGGGGGGTATGCAAATTGGACAAAATGACCAAATATGATAGACTATAAAATCGCAGAGTGTCGTCTCTTAAATTTTTGTCATTCGGAGATAGGATGGAAAGTTTGGTACGGGGCCATAATGTCTGGTAGTGTTATAAGGTTTGAAGCCTTTCCAACTAAGGAGGTGACCGGGTGCTGTACTGGTTGGGCTGATCAGTGTCCAGAATAATAGGAACTGTGGACAATCTCGTGTTCTGGCACATGTATAGGCACCGTCGTGATATGACTGAAACAATGTTGAAAACGACGTTAAATCCTACTCACTCACTCACTCCAACTAAGGATGGCGAGAGTAAATAAATATGGAAGGATTCTCTTGAAGTCTAAGAAATGATAGCCAGATAGGGTTATGGAAACGAAATTGTGTTAAAATATATTCATTATTACGGTCGATGAAAATTTCAGCTGTCTGAAATATACATGTAATTTTTTAATACATATATAAATTACCTTTACCTTGAATGTATTTCTTCTTTCGACATGGGCAAACAGCCATAGCCATTTTAGCGGCGTAGTTCTTGGGCAACCATTTTTCTCTCCGTAAAAACCTGACGATACTCTCAAACTGTACTCTACCGTCGTGGAACATGCAGTAAGCTTTCGGTGACACCGCAGAGGACAACTTCGCCATTGGTTTTACCTGCAAGATATGGAGGAAACAAAGTACCGTATATTACTCGTGTTAAAAACTTGATTTATCAGCGCAGTTGGTCCAGTATCACAAACAACTTGACGAACAGCTATTCTATAATGCTTGTCGCAACATTACCTATATATATGTAGACCCTAGCTGTTTCTAGTTCATCCACACGAAAATGTGCAACCGTTCAATGTGTACGGTCAGCTACTCACAATGAATATAGAGAATACGATCGTGTCATTTTATAAAAGATACACCAGTCGGCAGTTTGCCAGTTCAGTTGTGAGACCTACACGTCGCATGAACTAGTACCGAATAATCGGGAATATGGAGAGTGGATTATTTTCTGACGAGCCAGCGGTTTATTGTCTGATGCAATCACTCGACGTACATGTAGATCATGTGAATGAACACCTGACAGGCCTATATTACGACACACACCAATAATAAAACATGCGCTCAAATGAGCAGATCAACATGGTTAACCGGTTATCGTGACACAATTCCGTATTGTTTAATGTAGCCTATATTATTGAACACGCCTCCTAGCTCGATGGCTAAATTGACCGACCCGTGTACTACTGCATTTCACAGTCCATAATTGATAGCGCGAAAGTGGCTTGAGCTAAATATTTAGTTAAATTGACGAAGAGATTATGCAACTGGAGACGACATACTTATGAATATAATACTTTATATAATGTAAACGTACTAACTTGCTTGCGTTGCCGCATTTCCACTTTATATGAGTCATATGGAGTATTCTCCCTTTTTCTGCTTATTTTGAGTACCGGTAATTGAAATGGTAGTGCTCTCCCTTCGACCAAATATACTTAGTTGAATTTATAAACTGCTGAAATTGCAGTCAATTTACGCCAGTTGAGTTTATAAACTGTGGGACTTTCAGTGAATTCAAGTCAGGCGGGACCAATGCTATCGGCTGGTTGAGTTTACAGTTGACGAAGAGGGTTAAATATATTCCGTCATGGTGGTTTTAGCGAATAAAACAGTGCTGTGTTATTCGTTAATTTAAATTCGTACTAGGCCTTTTGCTACCTCCAGAAGTCCATAATTATATGGACTTCTGCTACTTCTTATTGCGCTACAAGACGTCCTGAAAACGCACGATGGAAATATTACTGGACTGGAATGGATGCTAAGACTGATTTGTCAGATCTATCCATTTTCCACAGCCGACAATTTTTATCGCTGTCTCTGCCGACTCTGCGAATCAACGTCACCCAGTACGTCTCTATTTCAACTCTCAGCCATAGGGGTGTAAGTTCAGCGAAACACACACAGGGTGTAAATATTCACCCTACGAGGAGCAAATGAGATATCAAGTAGAAAAAAATCACGCACAGCTTACACCACGAAGGTGCTCAAAATTGGAAAGGGTTTCAAAATGTGTAAAACTTAATTCAAGAAGTATATGGAGGACCACGCGAGAGATTGTGTCACATATTATAAACAAATGTACTTGCCTTTTGTGTATTTTGCAGAATTTGCAGGTCAATGTATTCCCGAATTTGCTGGTTAATGTATTCATTGAAATGCACCGAAGAACTGACTTTTCGAGCAGAATTGAGCACTATTGTAATGCATTTCTCGAAGTGAAATTTGAGGAATAAAAAAAAATGTAGCGACTGTTTTACTCACGAATAGTTGAAACATTCAAACATATATATTTTTGACTCGTCTGGATAGAGCCGATATGCTATCAGACTTAACTTTACCTGGGTGGTTGAATCTGTGATGTATGTATTGGTCGGTATGGGTGGAATTTAAAAAAAGACTGGTCTTTAGGATTTTGTTTTCTCGGCACTCTAGGACGTCAAGGGATTGGGACATTTCTATCGATTTCTATCTCCATGGCGAACTATATTCTTGGATTTTGGTCATTCAGGTGGTCAGGAATATGTGTGATACGGTAATGACCACTCCGAGGTCTCGAAGTGTTGGATTTTGACGCTAAGTGTCTTATTAATAACTTGGTCTACCAAACATTCCAGATACTTATTTTAATCAGTGTATACGGTCTTTAGGTAGTTGAATTCTTTCTTGGGGCCCATCTGAATAGAGTGAATATGCTACCAGTCTTACATTTGCTAGTTGGTTGGATCCGTAATGTTTTGATAGGTATGGATTGGACTTTTTAACACTGGTCTTTGGAAACACGTAACCCGGGGCTAGGGGCCGTATCAACCCATGTACTTCAAGATCCTCATGGTGCTCATATGAACAGTCACAATCAAAGCGTGACTGAGCTACAGATGACGACTTTACAACGATTATTATGGATTAAGAATACTGATCAGCGATACGGATTTTATATTTTTGGAACATCATAATGTCTTGTCGGCATCATTGAAAACTGTTGACCGCTTCTCTCTTGCAGGAAACGCCTATATTTATGTATACTATGATTGTCTTTTTGATTTGGTGCCAATACTGTTATATGGAATATGGAATAGTCTTTGGATTGTGGACGCGGATATTCTCTAATGGACGATGGCTGAATTATGAATGACGGACTAGACGGTTGTAATTGATGGTTTGGTTTTCATGGTGCTCTATACATGCTATAGGACATCAAGGAATTTAACTACGTCGGTAGATTGCAGAAATCCTATATTCCCACAACGGTGCAACCTCAATAAAGAGAACGCACAGCCATTAAGGAACTGAGAGTCAACAAAATGATCACCATATAGCTCCAGTCAATAAGGGACAAGCCACGATCGTACTGAACAGAACCAGGTATCAGGAGATGTTAAACGAGCTACTGGGAGACACTACAGCATGCAGAGAAGTTGACTAAGGATCCGACTCTCATCCTGGATGGAACCCATCTAGGCCTAGTCAAAGCACTGAGAGACATCAAAGAAATAGATACCAAAAAGTATGACATACTCGTTAAAGTCACCTTTAACCCCCATATACCCGAGCCACGGTGAAAGCCCCAACAAAGTCAGGTTGTCTTTATACAGTAGGGATACCGTACATCATAGCACGACCCTACACCTAACCCATCTGGTAACGCCAAATAGAGAATCTGTTCACTCTTTTATAAGGGAGAAAGATTTTTGTGAAAAAATCAGATCTATACCCAACTCAGACAAATTATTCAGCTACGACGTGGTAGACCAGATCACCTTTCCTATATCGCAATCCGTGGACAGTATTCTGAGCAGAGAGACAGAATCCCTACCTTCCATGAGAACCTCCCTAACCATTGACAGGGTCATGACACTTGTGGATTTCTCGTTCAGAACCTCATATTTCACATTGGAAGAAAAAGTCTATGAGCCGATCCACGGATTTCCTGTGTAATCTCCATCATACCTAATAATTACGAATAATAATGGAGACAGAAATCGACAGCTACAGGAAACCGGCCAAAATATGCATTACAGAGCCAGCTACCTAGGCAAATCCAATCCCCCAGGCATAGCATATCATATGGATAAAGAATACTGATGAGCGATACGGATTTTATATTTCTGAAACATCATGATGTATTGCCGGCATCATTGAAAACTGTTGACCGCTTCTTTCTTACAGGACTCTAGCCTAGTTGTATGTATAGTATGATTTATTATTTTAATTTGGTGCTAATGCAATCATATGAATTACGGCTTTGGATTATGGACGCGGAAATTCTTTAATGGATGACGGTTGAATATTGATTGCCGAACTAGGCGCTTGTATTGCTGGTATCATTAAACGCAACATATATAGGTGACGGAGAGAGATGCTGGCGTACTGGCATGGAATCATATGACACCACAGGCCAATATTTCGCCTGCATATCTATTACGAAACAAAGCATCTAAAAACCCCTCGGCTCTGGGCGCCAGCCATTCATAATGTATTCAATTTGAACCATAGTACTTTGAAGACATCAGGAACATCAAGCAGTCTCTTGATGTATAGATGTATACCAAGCATCATACTGAACACTTGTACAGTATCAAAGGATATATAGATCATCAATGATTTTACATAAATTAAAAACGGCTGCCAAGGTTTCCATTCAATCAGAGAAAATGGTTCTGTCATTCATTTGTAGTCTCTTGATGTAGTGATGATGTATACAGAGTCTTGCATCAAACACTTGAACAGTATCAGAGGTATAGATTATGCATAAATTAGATGGCAATCGAGTTTTCCACCTTATCAGAGAAACTGGTTGTCATTAATTGTAAGTTTCTTGATGTATCGATGATTTATAATTTCATATGAAGCACTAAAATGGTAACAGATATAGATCATTAATGGTTTGCATAAATTAAGAATGGTCGCCAAGATTTCCGCCCAATCACAGAAACCAGTTCTGTCATTCATCGTAAGTCTCTTGATGCATCGATGATGTATACCAAATTTTACATCGAGCACTTGAATGGTATCAGAGAAAGAGATCATTAATGATTTAGCATAGATTAAAGATGGTCGCCTATCCTTCCAGTCATTCAGAGGAACTGATGTGGTTATTCATTGTGAGTCTTTTGATACATCGATGCTGTATACCAAGTTTCGTATAGAACACTTAAATGGTATCAGAGATATAAATCATTAAAGATGTTGCATAAATTAAAGATGGCCGCCAAGATTTCCGCCCAATCAGAGAAACCAGTTCTGTCATTCATCATAAGTCCCTTGATGCAGCGATGAAGTTTACCAAATTTTACATCGAGCACTTGAACGGTATCAGAGATAGAGATCATTAACGATTTTGCATAAATTAAAGATGGCCGGTCATCCTTCCCGCCACTCAGAGGAACTGACGTGGTTATTCGTTGCAAGTCTCTTGATACACATGTACATCAATGCTGTATGCCAAGTTTCGTGTAGAACACTTAAATTATATCAGAGAAATACCTCATTAAAGATTTTGCATAAATTAAAGATAGCCGACAAGGCTTTCACTCAATCGGGGAAACTGGTTTGGTCATTCTTTCAAGTTTCTTGATGTATCGATGATCTATACCAAGTTTCACACTGAACAGCGAAATGGTTACAGAGATATACAAGATTAAGGGTTTCGCATAAATTAAAGATGGCCGCCAAAGTTTCCATCCAATCGGGTCCAGATTCAATAGGTTTCTGGGTCACGAGCATATGGATGTGCACGGCAAGTTTGGTGTGTCTAGGGTAAGTCGTTCTAAAGATATCATGATAAGGAGAAAGCTGTGACGGGATTGATGGACGGACGTACATGACGACAATACAATTCGGCCAAATATTGGCCTAGGGGTAAAAACACCCCATGGACCAGAAATGATGTAATGTGATGATTTGTATCTCAGCCATACTTTTATTGTGCATGTCCATGTAGACATCTTGAATGGCACGGCCACTATCCCCGGCTTGACCGGTATTAGATAAAAATATCCAGGGGCGTCGTTAGGGGGGGGGGAGTCGTCCGGTGCGAACGCCCCAGCCGCGCCAAAAAACAAAACAGAAGAAAAAGCAAAAGTAAAAACAAAAAAAAAACAAAAAACAAAAACAGAGAAAACAAAAACAAAATAAAAATAGCATAAAAACATAAAATAAAAAAAACACGTGTAGTGGTGTGTAAAAGGCACGTTTTGTTTGTGTCAAACCAGGAAGTCAAATGGAGTCCGGCATATTCTTCAATATCGATTCGGGTTTATGCGAAACAAATGTGAAAATAGAACCATAAATCTATATACATTGTGTTCAGATTTGTTTCCGAGAAAACGGATAAAACGCATCTCCGGCAACCGGAGACCCTGGAGCTTCCGGGGCCTAGGCGGCCCCTGGGCCCTCGCCTGTCAGGCTGTGACGATCGCTCATTTTAGCTTTGTGTAAATGAATCGCTATCATATTGGTTCTAATGTTCCATCATGTAAAGGTCATCGGTGTTTTATGTGTTCTTTTTATGTGATAAATATAACTAAACAGTCAAATGGATTCAGGCATGAAGTATGATTTTTTCAATATCGATGAGTGCTTATAAATGCGAAACATACGTGGAAATAGAACCATAAATCTGCATACATTACGTTCTAATTTATTTCTGGGAAAACTCTTAGAACGCGTCTCTGGAGATCCGGGGCCTAAACGGCTCGTGGACCCTCGCCTGTTGGGCTGTGAGGATTTCCTTGTTTTATCTTTGTGTGAATGAATCGTATCTGTAGGCATATTGGTTTCCCTCCCAAGAACTATAAGTCATCGTTTTGTATGTTTTAAATATAACTAGAACGTTAAATGGATGAAGGCATGAGGTGCGATGTTTTCAATATCGATGCATGCTTATAATTGCGAAAAAAAAAATCGTGAAAATAGAATCATAAATGTGCATGCAGTATGATCAGTTTTATTTCCGGAAAAACGTTCAGAACGCATCTCCGGCTATCTAGGACCCCGGAGCTTCAGGGGCCTAGGCGGCCCCTGGACCCCCGCCTGTTGGGCTGTGATAGTGGTCCCCAACTTTCAATTACGTTCCGATGCCACTGGGTTAGCCTACGAGGTATATAGGCCCAAAGCGTTATTATTGTGTTTTCAAGATGACAAGAGAATAAAATATAATACTGATATTTGACAAATGACGTGGAAATCGCTGAGAATGCATCTCCGACCATCTAAGGTCTCAGAGCTGTATAATATAACCCTAAATCTGCATACATTATGTTCATATTTAATTCCGGGAAAACGCTTAGAACGCATCTCCGGCGATCTAGGACCCCGGAGCTTCCGGGGCCTAGGCGGCCCCTGAACACGCGCCTAAAGTGCTATGATAATCGACCCCACTTTGAAAAATCCTAGCGACGCCCATGATATCCAAGAGCAAAGCCCTATCAAGTCATTCGCTACAAAATAGATGATAAACTATGTGGCCGCTGGATAGAAGAAGCGGTCCAAACGGGAGAAAATATTAGTAGAATGCAAGACCGGTTGGTTAATTATACGAAATCTTTACTTGGGCCATCTGATAATTGTTGTAATTTGACCGCTGGTTTGGCTGCAGATTTAAAAAACTTCTTTTGACTCCTGTTTTAAGAGCAATCTCATCCGCGGGCGCATAAGATTAGAAAAGGAAAGGGACGTGGAAAAGCGCGTCTCGAATTAGAAGTTGCGACTGGAAAACGTGAAACAAACAAAGAAAGAGGAGATAGTACAGGAGTAAATCTGATTTATATTTCAGTCATATCACGACGTCTGGTACCTATTCCTTTTCACGCTCCGACACGAGGGTGGGGTCCTATTCCTTTTCACAATGCCCGAGTGTGCCCCAGTTCTCAAAGGGGCCGAGGCCTATTTTTACCTTGACCGGGAGTGTGCACGACACCCGGAAGCTCCACGGAGCTATAAAGAAAGGGCGGAAAAGAGAATGGTTACACATGTAAAATCTGCTCTGCCAATTATTCACGCGTAATTGAAAACTCCAAAGAATACTTATATAGAATAAGCAGTTTGCACATTCCCCTATTAAACTCCGTCGCCCATAACAAATGAAGATACTTATTGTTATATATACATGCAGTTACCTTGCGGATGGGGTTATTCCATGTCCCCACATTGCCCACGAGCAAAGTTCGATACCAATCCATATACCTGGAACTGGAGATGTCGCAAATAACGAACGGTGGATGACGCACACTGTGACTGACCCTCGTATTTATGACCTCGTTGCCTTGGTGGCAAAACCTCGGAACTAGGGGGGAGATAACTTCGGGTTGTCAGGTGACCCGGAAGTGCCCTTTTTGTTGCACCATTATTAATATCCGCTATTGTAAAAGGGGATCTTGGCGCCCATTGACATCAAAAATTTGCATATGACCTCTGTGACTTCAAGATCTTGGGTCATATTTATGCAAATGAGATGACGTCACAGAGGTCACGTGGTTGCCATGGTGACCGTCACGTGACCGGAAGCCGAGATCAAAGGTCACTTCCGGGAACTACTTTTGACCTTTGACCTCTGTGACGTCATCTCATTTGCATAAATATGACCCGAGATCCCCTTTATATACTACTATCGCATGAACAACAAATGTTGATATACGGATAGATCGCTGGGACGGACAGGCGGACAGCACTGTCTGCCGTATCAAATTATACGACCGCTTCTAACTACGAGTGTATCAAAATAACTCAACTCGTACAAGATTTGCAAATATTTATTATCAATGATGATATACAGCAAGCCCGCAGTTTTACGCAAAATATCAAACCAAGTGGGCGCTTATTGCTGATTTATACATTTGCCATAGCTGCCATGATGTCTGTGCTAGCAAATTAATTACAAATTATTTACATCAATAAATTCAATAAACGTTTGACAATCTGACTGAATGAAGACAATATCGGTTATTATATATACAACAATAAGACAATGACTAAGTGGTCTCCGATATATACCACGAATTGGAATCAGTTCTTGGCTACAAAAAGACTTCATATTCCACGTGGATAAGGTGCGGTCTCACCATCACCTTCACGTACAGATAAATGCTCGGGGCTGTAATATCTTGTTTTATAAATGCGGTAGCGCAAGAGCCCGAAACTATATACTTGGGCTTATTCTAGGACATAACACAATTATCTAATTTCCCTTGTGAAAATAAAGGTATATACAGTTGCGTCTTCTTGCTTTTCTTTGGTTTTCGGGAGTTCACAAAGTGACATGTTGCGTCGACTGCCACATTCAATTTAGAAAACACACTGTAAAGTTCATGTTTATGACTTTAACAGTTTTCTCTGAGAACATAAAAAAAGATTCATCTCGATCATATGTTTCAGCTGCAACAGGTTTAGGTTTGTCACTTGGGTAGGAGTTAAGGAAAGCCTAAGCATGATATGTATTTAGAAATATGCGTAAACGAACGTCCTAACAGATATACATTTGAAAGAGTGCTTAGTTCTAAAAGTGTAAATTTGGATCCAAGGTTTTCACTCAACTTGAGTTACTTTTCACTCAACTTGAGCGACATTCACTCAAGCATAAGAGTGGAAATTGATCTCACTCAAGTTGAGTTCACTTGAGTGGTTTCAACTCAAGTTTGATTGAACAGGTACATTTCACTCAAACTTGAGTGGAACAGTTTTACCATGGGTTTTGTAGTGCGCCTTTATGAACGAAAGTCTGCATGGTATGAACAGATAGCAGAAAAAATGCTAAACTGGAAAAAAAAAACCCGGTAAAACTGTATGGAATGTTCCTTAATTATTGCATAAATGTATATAATTATAGCTGGTTTTATAGAATAAAATATATTCCATAAATTGTTAAGGATTATTGTTCAGTGTATGTCTCTGTCAGACAACCAGCTTCAGGTTCATGTTAACGGAATACAATAATATCTGAATAATCTAAATACTTCACTGATACGGAAGACGGAACCAGATGATCAAGAAGTTTTCAACCGTGGAATTAAATCTCAAATTAACAGCTCTGTGTCATATTAATAAAATATCTTAAAACGTCTTATCTATTATACACATGGGACTTCCTGCAAAACAGGAAATATATACAGCAATTGTACAGTAATTTGACAATGGCGTATTAATTTAAAGTGCCAATAGTATGCGGATAAAGCTACACGAATGATTTTAAGAAAGTTAAGACCAACCCATTAAACAACATTATGCAAACACTAGCACAAATTCATCCAAGTTTGAGAAATTCTGTCTTTTCTTGTCGTGGCAAAACTCAACAAGTCCATTTTGTACAGCCCCAAGGGTTGACATACGGAAGAAAAAAAAACATGCACACCCATTCAGTCACAAAATATGGTCAGTTATAGGTTTCAACCAATCAGTCAGGATTTTCTTTAAGGATACATCCAAATTTGATCTTTGTTTGAAAAAAATGTGTTTAATAATATTCAACAATAAAACATTTGCATGAATTTGCACACATGAACAAAGAAATAAATAACAATTTGTACAACTTTCTCAGCTGATTGACGCAAGCATTTTTTTTTAACATTACCAGGTTGTTTGGGATTACAATTTTCTTTCAGCCACCGGGATATCTACATAAAAAAAAAAAAAAAAAAAATGGTTGCTCAATAAAAGCAAGATACAACATACATAAAATATTACGCAAACCTGGATGAAATATTGGCACATGGAGCTGTTCATGTTAATCAGCACTGCAAGACTAATGATCATTTATATGCAATATGGCATGTACGGTACATACATGTTACAGGTGATTGACTGAATATCAATCTAATTAAAATTAAATCCTATCTGCTTCCCATTTGGATATTTAGCCTGTAGGATCTAACATGCTTGCAGTCACTCGCGTGTTAACCAATCCAGAGAACGCTTCACAGTGCTTTGAAGGGAACATTGATGACAACGAATTTTTAGTTGGTTCAGCCGAACTAGCCGGCTCTTTTCATGTTGCCGCGGTCCCGACATTGTGGCGCCATAATACGGGGTAGATATATGGACTGATCTTTGGTGTAAACACTGGGGTAAATGGACACAGTGAACCTCTCTCCTCCACGACTGCAAATGGATGAGTCCAGATGCGACCATGATGTCATAATGCTATTAAATATCCATGGTTATGGGCGCCCAGAACACCAAATTCAATTGAAATATGTAAGATCCTATATAGCGACATGTACGATTGGGGAACATTGATAGGATATTAATTTATTAAGATTGACTGGATATAATCAAGGGCTCTGTATCAGTCTATTTCATGCCTCGATGATCACCATGCTCTGAAAATGACCGGGTGCCTCAGCCCTGTCCAAGCATGGGTACCAGTTCTCACAACCTCTCCCTAAGCTAACATACGTACAAAATTGTGATCTGGTAGGGTTGACAGTAGTTCTCTCATGCAGGAAATACATAGGATGTTGGGGTACGTCAGCATTTAACAAGGCCATAACTGATGAGATTTTTTACCCTGAGGTTCTGGTAGAGCATGACCGAATTCCTAGCTCTAAATATATACTCTTCTATACAACACTTCATACTGCAATCAAGTATTTGATCTTGGAAAAATAGATCAAGGTCAGTCATCTTCTGGCCTATTCTCACTTAACATAGAGAAGTTGACCTTCAGAAAACAGGTCAAGGTCAGTCATATTCAACAGACTTCAGGTCCATCATCAGTTGCATTTGGGGTATAGTTTGGACAATGCAGATATACTCCTTCACGAACTATCATATATGAAATATAATCGGACCTGAACAAAATAGGTCAAGGCCAGTCATCTTAAATACATTTCTAGACCATGGCCAGATGTACACACAGCATTAATTAGGAAAGCCTAGCTATATTTCCATATGTTATATCGAGAGCATAGGACCTTGAGACAATAGGTCAAGGTCAGTCAACTTGGGTAGGCTTCTAGCCAATCACCAGTGTTCAACAGAACGGAGCAGTAATCTCACTATCATGAAGGCATGACACTCTGTGGAGATTGTTTGTTGAGTAGACAATGTCTAAACAGGTCAAATGAAACTGGGACCTTGAAATCTGACCTCAAAATCAATAGGCGGAGAGCCATTTGCCGATTATATCTTAATTAAAAATTTGAAGTAAAGGAATTACTATTTTTCAAATTATCATGTTGATGGGAAATGCGACACACACACACACATATGGACAGACAGCGATTCTATATCCCCGACCGAATAATAAACCACTTACCTGGCATTTCTCCATGATGAGGCTAGATTCTAATTATTGATGCATGAAATTACAACAAGATCATTTATTACAAATCTTCAATAATTTTCACAACAAAAACACAGAGAGCTGTAAATAAAATTAACCCAATAGAAAATTTAAACTTTCCTGAAATCGATATTTACACTCTACCTGACTCCTCACAATAGAAAAACATAGCGAGAGGGAATTAAAACTTATGCACTAATCCAAACCCAATCATTCAACATGTACGGTGAAATTTGTCATGTGAAACACAGCCATTTAGGCTGAGTTGGGCTACCATGTATAAATATAATGAATAAATAAATGAATAAAAATAACTGTAGGAGAAATTCGACAGACCTGTAAACACTGATTAATGGCTGTGGTCCAGCGATCATGGATGCTGAAAGGCGGACCTCGATGGGCCTCGTGTTTGCCAGAATCTCGGGGAATACCAATGAATACCCAAACTTTGACCACAATCCATATCTCTTAACTGGAGTAGTAGCATGAACAGCATTTAATTTCCCGATTTTAGAACCAGTGACCTTGACCTGCAACATTTGACCTCGGGTTTGGACCAAAAATATTGTCTCCCCCTCATGTATCCAGTCCAATAAATGCAGTTTCGATGATTTTCTGATTTTCAGACCCCCGTGACGTTGTCCCTTTGACCTCAATTTTAGTATACATTCCCCTAACGTACATGTTTGCACTCACACAAAAATTGCACTTATAAATGATTTTCTCAGTTTCAAGCCGGTGACCCTTTAAAGAAGTATCTTTCCAGCTCTAGAATGCTGTGTGACTCTAAAATCCTTGGCATCCTACTTTCCTAGTTTCTGCTGTTTTGAGCCTGATGTGTGAAGATGGTCCCCCCAACCTTCCCTATTTGCCATGGTTATATACATGTATGGATGTGAAATATCAGATGTGAACGGAAGACTCAAGGAAGGATATAAAATGGCAACAATATTTACACCGTCTCTGTCACAATTTTCAAACATCACAGACACAAAGAAGACAAAAGAAGAAACCTACATGTAGACAATCATGTCTAGGCATCACGATCATAGAACACCCAGTATGAAATCACAACTGTCCAGTATGAAATCACAACTGTCCAGTATGGATTCACAACTGACCAGTATGAAATCACAATTGTCAAGTATGACTCACACCTGCCCAATATGAAATCACAACTGACCAGTAAGGAATCATCACCGTCCAGTATGAAGTCACAACTGTCCAGTATGAAGTCACAACTGTCCAATATGAAGTCACAACTGTCCAGCTTTAAATCACAACTGTCCAGTATGAAATCACAATTATCCAGTGTGAAATCACAACTGTCCCATGTGAAATAACTGTCCGGTATGAAATAACAACTGTTCAGTAAGAAATCATAACTGTCCAGTACGAAATCAAAATTGTCCAGTATAAAATCACAACTGTTCAGTATGGCATCACAACTGTCCAGTATGAAATCACAACTGTCCAGTATGGAATAACAACTGTCCAGTATGGAATCACAACTGTCCAGTATGGAAGCACAACTGTACCATATGAAACAACGGTCTAGTATGGAATCACAACTTTCCAGTATGGAATCACAACTGTCCAGGATGGAATCACAACTGTCCATTATGAAGTCACAACTGTCCAGTATGGAACCACAACTGTCCAGTATGAAATCACAACTTTACAGTATAAAATCAAAATTGTCCAGTAGGATATCACAATTGTCCAGTATGAAACAACTGTCCAGTATGGAATCCTAACTGTACAGTATGAAATCACAATTGTCCGGTATAAAATCAACCTGGAAAACTATCAACAATGGTATGAATTTAGAAAATACTGCAGAAAATAAATTTGGCGTATGATAAAAGTAAATCCCTTAAAGAGATGAGGCTAATATCACGATGATTCAGACTAAAACATTCTTCTCTTTGCTATGACTACATATACATGAACCAGGCACATTTAAATCGGGGAAAAAAGGTAACATAGATTCAGCAGTACATCAACCAGTTTACAGTAGAATGAAACTAAAAAATGCATCTGTGATATTAAGAATAAGAGACATTATTATCGCTACAGTGACTTAAATTTGGCATCTCAGGTTTGACTTTGACCATCCAAAATATTGTTATGTCATAATGAAATTGAAAGAAGTTTTGAAAGTAGATTTGAATCACTTTTCATGTACATGTATAGGATTTTACAAATTCTGTTTAATAAAATTTAAAAAAAATCAATACAATTTGCATGGTGCTAAGACCGAAAAATATACATTGGTAATTATGGTTATGGCAAAGATAGAAATTACTTTGAATGGCCTCAACATATTCATGTTAGCATTTAGTGTTCTTGTAAGATTCCAGGTTGAATCTAACTGGTTCGTGTAGAGATAAACTACTGAAGGTCTATCTTAATTTACCACACATACATTTCTATAAAATACACCAGCACCAGTATTGACATCATCAACTGGGTATTAAAACTTTCTTCATATAGTCAATGATATCCTGCCTATGGAGGATAGCCATGTGCTCGGCTTTGTCGAAGACCTGGTGATAGACTTTCTGTTTCTGTTTGCCCTGCCAGCGCAAACATCCCCTCAGGCTGCGAATGTTAACAGTGCCATCACCATCATCCGGGATAATCTCGGGCTGGCTGTCATGCCATGTTTTTGTTGTGTATTTCAGCACGCCGGGTGTTTCAACGCCTATTCCGTGCAGACAATGTACTTCGACACCAGGTGGCGTTAGGTCCTTGATTAGGTTCTCCGTGTCCTTTCTCATCAAGTAGCCAGTCTCGTACTTTATGTCAGAGAAGAAAGCTGCATAATCCTTGACCGTGTAGTTTCGTTGCGGGGCGATAACCAAGACTTCGCTGGCATTCCAGAATTGGTCAGAGGGCATGAGCCAGGCTGTACTGGACATGCTCCGCTGCTCCGCTCGTACACTGAGTGGATTCACGAAGAACACGCCAAGCCTGTCCCCTGCACAAACACACAGAAACAGTTGACAAATATACCTATACACAATTAAAGCTATTCAGAAGAAAAAATAAAATAGAATTATTAATCTTTTCATGTGAGCAAAGAGGAGTTGAATCAAAGGAATGAAAGTTGAATCAAAAGAATGAAACTTTTTTATAAGTTTTTTGGTTCAGTTCACTGGACATTTTTAGTTGGGATACATAAACAAAAACAGTCATGAGGTCACATATTCTCAAATCTTTCAAAGTAGCAACAAATCACTTGCAATGACTATATATATATCAGGCATGAGAATTGCTGAAGTTCAAAAACACTGAAAACATGAACTATGACAGGAAAGAAAAAAAAAACAATGAAAAATGTCACCCCCATCACAAAAAGGCCAAATTTGAATGTTTGGAATGGAAAGCGGACACATTTGAAATCTGACTTTTCAACATGGCAGTGTGACTAATGTCACAGGACCTACGAAGTACGGTTTGATATGACGTAAGTGTGTCCCTTGACATATTGACATGTTTTTGCCAATTTCGAGGTCTATAGGTCACCTAAGTAGGTCAAATTTTCATCAAAAGTAGGTCAGCTCAGAATTTGCTGGTAACAGTCCCCTAATGCACGTTCATGCCAAAAATCAAGATTCTAATGTCAACTGTTCTTATTTTGCTGACGAAAGGATTCAGATGGACTGACTCATTACAGGACAATTTGCAAATGAGAGCCTACTTCGTCCGCTGAATATTGTCATCCCTGATATATGTATGGTCAATGGCAGTATTCATAAAGGTACTGAGCCCTGCTGCACACTCTTTTACACACCCTCTAGAGCTCTTTTATACAGTTAAAGGTATGCCTCACAGCTGTGGTAATGTATATATATCTGGAAAGATTCCTAATATATACATGTTCATCATGTTCATTTTAAACCTGAATGGTAGTGTGAAGATATTCGGATTTAAAAAAAATTAATTTAAAATTTAATTTTAATTTGTTTAAATGCTATTTTCAAAAAAGTATTCAACTTATCGTAACTTACTTCATGATTTCCTGTAGAAGACAACTCCAACAGGAAATCTGTGTGCAGTTTTATCTATTTTGGTCTAGTTCTCATTCTATTGACATCTGATGGAATAATTCTTTACAAAATCGAGTAACTCAGTTATGAACTTTGAAGTTGAACTAAATCTCAATAGAATAAAGAAGTAGACCAAAATTGACAAAACTGAGACACAGATTTCCTGTTGAAGTAGAGGAAATGACAACTTCAGTTACGATAAGTTGAATACTTTTTTGAAAATCTATAGTCATTTAAAAAAGAAGGCTCAATATTTTAAATTGCTTTTTTAAAATTCGAATATCTTCACAACCTACACATTTACAGTGAAAACAATAATATATTTGGAATCCTTAAGAAAGCACTTTCCACAAACATATACATTACCATTGCCATTGCCATATGGCATTCTTTCAACTAAAAAAGACAAATTCTTGAGGGTGTGTGAAATTGTCTGCAGTAGAGCTCAGTATCCTTAGAACGTGAAATCTTATTTCCAAGCATACATGTAGCTAATTGTCCATTGTGTAGTATGGTGCTGCGATTAGTTTCAATATGTGTCGTGTCAATAAACATCTATATGAGCTCCTTCATTGATAATACATGTATGCTCATAGTACATTCAGTAATCATATGGAGAGAAAAATGTCCCAAGGCACAAATATGCCCCAACATGCACAAGGATGCATTCAGCTAAACTGGGTTTGTCCAAACTATCCTCAGCAGAACTGGTTTGTCCAATATCACTTCACTGACCTGAGGCAAACAGTCGGAGAGGTTTCACAGCGCCTCCCCAAACTCCAGCAAGGGAGATGAATGCCTGTATATACTTGTCTTTCCAGGCCTGGGGCTGCTTGTTGAGGAAGTACAGAGTGGTAGGGTTCCCCATGCTGTGACCCACAAGCACCACCTTCTTCCCACCATTTATCGTATAGGTGTCTTCAACCAGCTTGGTCAGGTTTTGATAGAGGGAACCAAATTCATCTGAAAATAATGAGATACGGTTTCGGTGAAATAAGGAAGTTTTTTTTTATTACTTTGGGAACAAGATCATATGAGCATTTTCGAATTGACTTTCAAGGTCCCAAATACATATGGGCAATTCCGCGTAAACATGGACATGATCAGTAAAAAATAAACTTAATGGTATGTTACTAATTCTTTTCCTATAACATAGTTTATATTCCCAAGTTCGTGGAAATAATATTTCGTTTGGGTTTTATTCCACTAATAGACTTCTATTTTTTTTATGAAATGTCGTGCAAAATAGCATAAAATTCTCTGTTCATCATAGGGTAGATTTGTCATCTTGGCTACTCTTACTTTATTGAATAAATCTTTATCTTTTGTCTACAATACATTGGCATAATCATGTACTTTAACCAGAAAATGCAGGTAGCTAAAATTCCCTTTAGTTTATTTAGCATACACAGTACTTGGTATGCTATCATGTTATATAATGTAACCTGAGTCACGAAAAATGATTTGTTTCTGAACAGACAAAAATCCCTGAGCAGCATTAGAGAAATATTTCATAATTTCTTTGTCTTACTTATGCCTTAGTCAATAGAAAAACATGTGGCTGTCGCCATCGGGACCCCTCGGGCCGGGCCCAGAGCAATTGTGGAAATAATGTTTCTGACGCCAACAACTCACATATTTGGGGTGGGCATAATTTTACCTGTATGATATAGATCGTAGACAGACAAAACAATATAGCAATAGAGCAGTGATTACCTATAGTAGATGTAGTCGAACGATTACTGTCTATTCACAGCAATCCACACAGGTTTGTGTGAACTCCTGAAAAACACATCCCATGGCACCGACTTTCAATAGGCTTCTGGTACTGGCTGTATTAAACAACTGTATGAAGTTTCATTGTTGTGAGTGAAGGACTTTTTGAGATAATGTGTTTACAAGGATATGGACCAACAGACATGTATAAAGGGGCAGAACTCCTGAAAAACACATCCGATTACACCGACTTTCAATAGGCTTCTGGTACTGGCTGTATTAAACAACTGTATGAAGTTTCATTGTTGTGAGTGAAGGACTTTTGAGATAATGTGTTTACAAGGATAAAAACAGACAGACATGTATAAAGGGGCATAACTCCTGAAAAACACATCCAATGGCACCGACTTTCAATAGGCTTCTGGTACTGGTTGTATTAAACAACTGTATGAAGTTTCATTGTTGTGAGTGAAGGACTTTTGAGATAATGTGTTTACAAGGATATGGACCAACAGACATGTATAAAGGGGCATAACTCCTGAAAAACACATCCGATTACACCGACTTTGAATAGGCTTCTGGTACTAGCTGCATTAAACAACTGTATGAAGTTTCATTGTTGTGAGTGAAGGACTTTTTGAGATAATGTGTTTACAAGGATAAAAACAGCCAGACATGTATAAAGGGGCATAACTCCTGAAAAACACATCCAATGGCACCGACTTTCAATAGGCTTCTGGTACTGGCTGTATTAAACAACTGTATGAAGTTTCATTGTTGTAAGTGAAGGACTTTTTGAGATAATGTGTTTACAAGGATATGATGGACAGACGGACGGACGGACAGACGGACGGACAGACGGACGGACAGACGGACAGACGACGGAGGCAACGACAATACCGCTCGGGCAGAATCTGCCCGAGGGGTAAAAAATGGTGGTGCTTTGAAAATTGTAACCTGAGTCACGTGTAACCTGAGTCACGTTTGATGTGCATCTCATTACACATAATGCAAAGAAAATAACTGCAGCTGTACAGCTGTATAAACTACTATACATATGCATTGATGACATAAATATTTGAGACCAGAATTTTGATCAGTTATATTGCGATTCTTTCCACATTCAAGTAGGACTACATGTATACACATTTGTGCATAATATCCTAATATGGGATTTTGTTCTATGTAGTTCCACTGCACCTTGGATATTAAGAGTTGTATTGCTGAACTTTTCTCTGTCGTTCATGTACATTTGTCTTGGAAACAAGATATAAACTTCACCGATCATGCCAATTGATAATGAGGACCGTAAATTCAATATGCAATGTACAGGGCAAATCATCTCCAGAACTGGCAAGGTGATGTTTGCTATTTGCATTTGGATACTTTTGGGTGCAATACATGTATGTGCTTGCATTCAAGTTCTTCTAGAGTGTATGCGTATATCGACCTGCACATACATCACGTTGAATTGTTTCTTTTGAATTGGTCTTACTGATTGAGTCCTATCATACATGTACATCTAAAATACTACACATGATGTGTACCACAAACTGGACCATGATACTGCAGTCATGGAGAGGTAATAATGAACATGATAAAAATCTGTGTATTCTAACCAAGCACATTTAGAATTATCATGCAGCATCGTTCATAGTGTTGCATATTCTGTATTGAATACAGTTTTGTGCCAACGATTAGATTCTGACAAACTGTAACCTGAGTCACGGTAACCTGAGTCACGCAATCTTCTTTAATTATCTCCCTGTTGCTATTATATACCAAGTTCAATATTGCACATATATTTTACTATGGATGTACTTTGTTTAATCAATATTTGATGAATTCTCTCACATAATTAATTCAAAGAGAAATCTTGCATGTTCTGTTTTGAGTAAAGTTTTGCATCAATGTTTAGCCCCGGACAAACTGTAACCTGAGTCACGGTAACCTGAGTCACGCGGTCTTCTTTAATTATCTCCCTGTTAATATTATTTATCAGGTTCAGTATTGCACAAATATTTAGCTACGGATGTACTTTGTTTAATGAAATTTTGATGAATTATTTCACACAATTAGTTTGAAGAGAAATCTCGTTTGAACTATATAGTGGTCTGGGGGTCATGTCTTTTTTTCGTAACCTGGGTCACGCTCTTGTTTTTGTACATGAAGGTTACAATTTGAACTTAGATAATCAACTGGTTGTGTAATTGGTTAGGTCTTACCCCGAAGTAAATAACTGCTGGATGTGGGTTATTACATGTCATTTATATTAAAATCTGGGCAAATTGAATTTGCTCTTGGGGCTCTGAATGTAACCTGAGTCACGCTGGAATTGCCCATAAGGAAGTTAACAGAATCAATGAGCCCAAAATTTTCCAGACTGGGTTGTCCCAATATGCTATGAATGCCTCGGTTAATTGCTAAATACATATATGGGCCTGAATCTACATTATGGGGTGACCTCGTCCAATACTGGCATGAAATATACGTATCCTGAATTATCATACATTTATCAAGAAGAGTGGAAGCATGTTTTTATCACATAAACATTGAATTTTTGGTCCATCTTTCATGTAAGTGTCAAGACACAAAGGATAAGAATATAGAGTTTCTGGGTACAACAATGAGTCTATATGGGTGGCTTCTCAGCAATACAAAGGCCTGAAACAGTAGAACTTTACAAGAAACACTGACCAAATGTTCATATGAATTCCCATTTGGGTGCCCAGATACTTTACTACAGGTGGGTATAGCTGGCAATGGCATCAGTACCAGCCTTCAAAAAAACTGTGCATGTTTCATTAATTCAAAACAAATACAATCCAGTGTGCTCAATATACAGTGAAATAGAAGCACAGAACGAAACTCAAGGGAATATAACAATGTGGTCACTCATTGTACTGAATTTCTATTTTTCAGACAAAATATTTCTGCTTTTAACATAGTGACCTCTAAATGCAGGCTGGTCTCTTACAACATAGTGGCCTCTCAATACAGGTGGTTTCTTTTAACCTAGTAACCCTACAACACATGTGGCCTATTCTAATGTAATGACCTCTCAATAAAGGTGGCCTCTTTTAACCTAGTGACCTCTCAATACATGTGGCCTATTCTAACGTAATGGCCTCTCAATACAGGTGGTCTCTTTTAACCTAGTGACCTCTCAATACATGTGGCCTATTCTAACGTAATGGCCTCTCAATACAGGTGGTCTCTTTTAACGTAGTGACCTCTCAATACAGGTGGTCTCTTTTACCCTAGTGACCTCTCAATACATGTGGCCTATTCTAACGTAATGGCCTCTCAATACAGGTGGCCTATTCTAACGTAATGGCCTCTCAATACAGGTGGTCTCTTTTAACGTAGTGACCTCTCAATACAGGTGGTCTCTTTTACCCTAGTGACCTCTCAATACATGTGGCCTATTCTAACGTAATGACCTCTCAATACTGGTGGTCTCTTTTAACGTAGTGACCTCTCAATACAGGTGGTCTCTTTTAACCTATTGACCTCTCAATACATGTGGCCTATTCTATCGTAATGGCCTCTCAATACAGGTGGTCTCTTTTACCCTAGTGACCTCTCAATACATGTGGCCTATTCTAACGCAATGACCTCTCAATACAGGTGGTCTCTTTTACCCTAGTGACCTCTCAATACATGTGGCCTATTCTAACGTAGTGACCCCTCAATACATGTCGCCTATTCTAACGTAATGGCCTCTCAATACAGGTGGTCTCTTTTAACCTAGTGACCTCTCAATACATGTGGCCTATTCTAACGTAATGACCTCTCAATACTGGTGGTCTCTTTTAACCTATTGACCTTTCAATACATGTGGCCTATTCTAACGTACTGACCTCTCAATACAGGTGGTCTCTTTTAACCTATTGACCTCTCAATACATGTGGCCTATTCTAACGTAATGACCTCTCAATACTGGTGGTCTCTTTTAACCTATTGACCTCTCAATACATGTGGCCTATTCTAACGTACTGACCTCTCAATACAGGTGGTCTCTTTTAACGTAGTGACCTCTAAATACAGGTGGTCTCTTTTAACGTAATGACCTCTCAATACTGGTGGTCTCTTTTAACCTATTGACCTCTCAATACATGTGGCCTATTCTAACGTACTGACCTCTCATACAGGTGGTCTCTTTTAACCTATTGACCTCAATACATGTGGCCTATTCTAACATAATGACCTCTCAATACTGGTGGTCTCTTTTAACCTATTGACCTCTCAATACATGTGGCCTATTCTAACGTACTGACCTCTCAATACAGGTGGTCTCTTTTAACGTAGTGACCTCTAAATACAGGTGGTCTCTTTTAACGTACTGACCTCTCAATACAAGTGGCCTATTCTAACGTACTAACCTCTTAATACAGGTGGTTTCTTTTAACGTAGTGACCTCTCAATACTGATGGTCTCTTTTAACGTAGTGACCTCTAAATACAGGTGGTCTCTTTTAACGTACTGACCTCTCAATACAGGTGGCCTATTCTAACGTACTGACCTCTCAATACAGGTGGTCTCTTTTAACTTATTGACCGCTCAATACAGGTGGCCTATTCTAACGTAATGACCTCTCAATACAGGTGGTCTCTTTTAACGTAGTGACCTCTCAATACAGGTGGTCTCTTTTAACCTATCGACCTCTCAATACAGGTGGCCTATTCTAACGTACTGACCTCTCAATACAGGTGGTCTCTTTTAACTTATTGACCTCTCAATACAGGTGGCCTATTCTAACGTACTGACCTCTCAATACAGGTGGTCTCTTTTAACTTATTGACCTCTCAATACAGGTGGCCTATTCTAACGTAATGACCTCTCAATACAGGTGGTCTCTTTTAACGTAGTGACCTCTCAATACAGGTGGTCTCTTTTAACCTATCGACCTCTCAATACAGGTGCCCTATTCTAACGTACTGACCTCTCAATACAGGTGGTCTCTTTTAACTTATTGACCTCTCAATACATGTGGCCTATTCTAACGTACTGACCTCTCAATACAGGTGGTCTCTTTTAACGTAATGACCTCTCAATACTGATGGTCTCTCTAACAACTTAAATTGTCGCTCACGGACTTAATAGAAGCAAACTCACTTGGAGACTTTCTGAAGTCATACGGTGCTCCCCTGACTGACTGGCCTCGCACATAGCCCCACGACACCATCGCTTCCACGATAGTAGATAAGTAAGAAGCTGCAAAGAAGGTGAGAATGTTGATGAATGCCAGTCTGTGCAAATTCTTAAACGAGAAATCACAGTTTGGCCCCTATAGCAGAAGAAATTGAAGCACCTGACATATAAATCTTTTCACATCAAATGGAATAGTTTTGAGAACTCTTTGGCTGTTCTTAGCAATTTTAAACTCTGCTTGTTTTTTATATATTTGCAGAAATGTTTATTTTTCTTATTCGAGAAAAGTCTTAAATAAGAGAGCGTATCAATATTAAGAACATTCACTTCTAAGGAATGATGTCTGAAAACGAACTGGCGTCCATTCATGCTCCTTCTGACACGTCTGAAAACGAAATAATTTCTCGTTATTCTCTCACTTTTTACTTTAATGTAAGACTTTTCTTGAATAAGAAAAATAAACATTTCTGCGAATGTACAAAAAGGAATCAGAGTTTAAAATTGCTAAGAACAGTCAAGAAGTTCTCCAAATTATTCTATTTGATGTGGGAATATTATTTGTCAGGTGCTCAGATTTACTGTGCTATCTGATAGCAAAACTGTGATTTCCTATTTAAGATTTTTTAAGATTATTAATCTCATTCAAGCTAATTTTTTTTATTGTGATATGCTAACTCGCGGTGGAATTTGACGTATTAAAACAATGCCAAAATAACTGTTTTCTCATCGAATATCTGTGGTAACCATGGTTATAGTTGACTCAATTATGTTGATCGGATCTTTTAAAATCTTTAGAAATGCAATTATAACGTGGTGTGATTATGGTTTCAGTTCAGGTCAAATGATTCTTTCATTTCTGGCCAGACACCCTCAACAAAAAAAGTGGTACAAAATTCATTTTCCTCTCCTCCGAGCCATAGTTTTTTCACAGTGAGCGTATGCCATGCACTGAACTCCAAAATATGAATTAGTGGTAACTGCCTTTTCCAACAGTGACAGGGTTCGAAATTAGAAGTGCACACATGCACAAATGCATGTGAATTTTTAATTGTGAGTCTAAAGTTTGGCAGAACCACAATGTTATAGGTATTACAGGGTGCAGACCTCAGCTTGATGTGCATGTACTTAATTTTCCTAAATTCGAACCTTGCAGTGAATGGGGTCTTTCCACATCAATCCTTGGACAATAGTGTTTTGCCCCGGTGTCGGCGACACTGGGCCACCATGTGTGTTCTCATGATATCTCTCCTAAGTTTAGAACATGGAGCAGGTTTTTCAACTATTCATAATATGGATTAAATATTCCTACTATTCCAAGAAAGGACCAATAAGCTTACATTTATGATAATTTTGGCAACTGTTGGTCGAAAATATGCCAGGTAGGATCCTTTTCCTTTAACACCCGGGACCCCACGAACTTAACGTCACTTTCAACAATATGTCAGTCTTATCACGACGGACCAACCATCACGATGGACCAATGGACCAAGCACCACCCAGGCAAGTTGCATTCGTGATGCTTCAAAGAATAAATCTTTGAAGCATGGAACCAGACACCCGCCATCTACCCTATATAACACTGAGGACAGCACAGGACGTTTACATTGATGCAATACGAAACAAGTGCAATTACAGTGCTAGACACCACATTATCAAGTTCCTGTTGCTTCTCAACAAAATGTATTGAAGTAACAGGAAGCTGTGCCCACCCAACCACCTGCCCAGACATGGGAAACTGCTTACATGTATCGGAGAAATTTAAGTAAATCTTACTTTGTTTGAGTTCACTTGGGTCGAGCCATTCCACAGAGCTTGTGTTTCCAAAGCCTGGTATTTTGATGTCCACTCCTGGGGAGTTCATAGTGGTATGTGTCTTGTTATCATACACTAGTCTGTACAGAGGAAAGGAAACACACAGATCTATACAAGTACAGTCTATACAAGATGACATGAAATAATCAAACAGCAACTGACTGTACAGTCAAGATGACATGAAATTACCACACAGCAACTGACTGTACAGTCAAGATGGCAGGAAATATTATTAAAATAGCAACGGACTGTACAGTCAATATGGCATGAAATTACTTTCTTTAGAACATGCAAATATTTGAAAAGGCAGAGCTTCGAGTTCAGACATGTCAGAAGGTTTGATTCTGGCCATGCTTATGGCCACTTTTTATTGCAGACAGGTCCGTACTTTTTCTCAAAACAAATAGTTCTTCGTGTACAAATAAATGCAAAAAAGTTATTCGTGTAAAAATGTTAAATACAATATGAAATTCTTCATATCGAATAAACTTTTATAGAAACAAAAGTACATCATGGTATATCTTCTAATTTCAAAGAACTTGATTGGTCCATTCAAATTTTCAAATAGAAATCCTATATTTCCATTGGTCTACACGGATACAATTGAAAGGAAATCCAACCAATCATCTAGAATTTCTGTAATAATGATTCGTTGAAAAGTAACAATATTTTGACATTACTGAAGTATGTTTGAACAATGCATGTAAATATAGCAGGGGCGTATATAGTTTTTGGACTTTAATATGCCATGGGATCTGGGTCAAGTGCATTGCGGTAGGCTGTAGGGATGAGGTCTAATTCTGCAATTTGTAAATAGCCCGGGCATCAAGAGACTGCATTTGGTGACACGATTTGCATATTGACATGATTGATGTTTGTTGTAATTTCTTGAAAATTTGATGACATGTTGAATTAGATGGAGAAATCATCCAAGTTATTACACGATGATTCTGACGTGTTTATAATATGGATGGAGTTCAAACTTATATTAACTATTGTTGTAAGAAGATATTGAAAAAGCGGGTGTGATAGGTTTGGAATTTGGCTCCCCAAAAGCCACATTTTAGGTGTAAACAGTCTGGACAGAAGTAGGAGTCATCAGGTGACCTGAGAGCAAATAAATTTGCATAATTTGCAAGCAAGCTGCCATCATTTGAAATCAGCCAGATCCGTATGACCTACATGTAGATATATGACTGTAACTTGAGAATTTAGTCTGGGTCATTGATCAGCATGATCAGTATCTATGTTGTGAGTGAACCTGTATCTTATCTGTTGTTCAAGTTAGAGTCCCACCATACTTTAAAAGTACAGCTCAGACAGTGTAATCTTATACATGTAGCTCAACCTGATAAACACATTATTATAGGCTAAGCCAGATAAAAATAAAATTCTCCCTACATGTATCTGCCTTAACCCTATCTGGCATGGGGGGAGGGGGCACTAAAAATTGAGAACAAAACTCCTTGACTATTTAGATTATCATATTGGCATCATTTTGAGCCTATTTGCAGGACCCCCAGAGCAGAGGATCAGGGGTAAATTCAAAATGACCGTCATTTGGGGTACCAGAAAAGTGATGTTTTCGTTACTGGTACATTTCTTCATAATGTTTGCTTTTCTGTACATGGAAAAGTGGGTAAAACCTATTTTATTTCATATCAGATTATTATTTACTAATTTATCATGCAGTTTTTGCGAAGAAAAAACAATAAAAAATTCGAAAATTCTGACCGAAAAATCATCTACAGATGCTCTTTTTTGAAAATGACGTCACAGTGACGTCATCATGACGGCCATCTTGGATTTTTTTACATATTCTTGTAGAGCTTGACCCAGAGATATAGTGTGGTAAGTTTCAGCCCTCTAGCCTTAGCGATAGCGAAAATATATGGGTTCCCCAACCCATATATTTCCGCTATCCACACCCCCCTCAAGCCTGCGGTACACCCCAGATCGCCCAGGCCAGATAGGGTTAACTTGTTGCTGACTAGATCTAGGAACATTACTATCTCTATACCTTTTCCCACGCTTTGTGCCCTGGGTGACCCAGTCACGAAGTCTTGAAGTAGCAGGTGGAAGCCATGGAAGTAGGCGGCCACAAGAAATGGCATTAATAGTGTTTTCAATTTTCAATTTCAAGTATAGAAATTACAGGAAATAAGACAGCTATTTTGGTCATTTTGGGTCATAGTAGGAGGTCAAAAAGGGATGCCTATATACAGTTTAAGTTTTCTATTATGACATCCCTGTAGACTTGTAAGACATAATGCGCTTCGGTCAAAACTTTCTAGGTATCTTATTTTCATTTCTCTCTACTCTGAGATAAAAAAAACGGTGTTGCCTACATGTAATATTATAGGAAACCCGGAGTTTTCTTCCTTGCCATCTTCATTTTATCAAGCCAATTTCTACGTTTCCACTAAAACTTCCCTTGATATATCTGGCCCCCTTCAATGTTCAAAGAACTTAGAAATAGACTTGAGACGTCACTGACCTCGAAAACATCTGAATTTCGAAATGTGTCATAGAAGAGCGTTATTGATTGGCTGACCTATATATTGGGCAAATAACCACATTAGGAGGAATGACGCCGCTACTTGCGGATGATGTCACTTTACACACAATCAGTGAGTGGGTTCTGATTGGTTCGTCTCTCGTTCGTAGGTGAAATTCACACCTCGGATTTTGAACACTGAAGGTGGTCAGATAAATCAAGGCAGGTTCGAAGTGGGAACGTAGAAATTGGCTTGATAAATTGAAGCTGCTTCCTTGCTGGCGGTGATGACCCTGGATTGGTCAATTTTGAAACACTGAGAATGTAGGGATATTCCTTGATCCCGATGCACAACAAGGCAGACAGGGAGGGTTTTACTCAGATCTGGGTTTTATTATTTTGAGATGAGGCTTCCAGTACATGAATTTGACTGTGTTGTAGAGCTGGATTTTATGTTCAACAGGAATGTTTGGGTGCAAGCTGGGCATGAACAGGATCGAAGGGTGAGTGTTTGCATAGACCCACAGCAATGTAGATCTGCCGGTATACATGTATGCAGCGGAAGGCAGACATGAAAGGTCGAGGCGGAGATCGAGGGATTCGGTCTAAAACGGTACCTCATGTTGTCTACAAAACATGGCAAAGCGACGGACAACTCCACAATGTTCACCCAAAGACTGAAGTACTTGTCGGTCTTTTTTGTGCAATAAAAATACGGTACACTGGACTTGTTCAGTTTTGCCGTAAGCTGACTTCCCCCATCACCAGGCACTGTTATAACACAGGAAACGAAAGAAAACAGAGCATTAGAGATATTGAGCATTTATACATGTTATATATTTACATGGTGCATATTTTACCTCATATTATCCACAAAACAGTCCAACACGAAGGGAGCCAATTCTTCCAAGTTGAGCCACAGACTGAAATAACCCGAGGAAACTTTTTGACAATACTCATGAGGTGCAGTGGTTTTATTAAGTTTGGCCAAAAACTGACTGCCCCCATCTCCGGGCACTGCAAGAATAAAAATAGATACATGTACATGCACCAAATTGTGATATATATGAAGCACACTACAAAGAGATCTCAGTGATATCAAATGTTAGATTTTAAATTGAAAAATATAAAGTATACATGTTTTTACAGTGTAATCTGAAGTTTAGGAAATTCAAAATCATGAAATATAATTGACATGTACCAGTTAAATTACAGGTCTTATTAATAGAAGGCTTACTGTACATGTATAGGCTAAGTCATGTGTCATATCAACATGTTCAAGCTAGCAGGAAGTTTTGTGTTTCATTTCTTTATACCGGGTAATTAAATATTTAATAACACAATATTAAATGTTAAATAACACAATACATGTACTTCCTCATCACTGAAACTGGACAACTTCCTTAATGACAAGAGTGAGTAGTATGGTCGTCGCCAGGATTTTTGGAGAGGGAGTTGTTTCTTATTGATCATGATACCCCCCCGTACAGTGTTGTCTAACATCATGTTAGCCTTGTCCAACTGTCAACTGGACGGGCATATATTCCGCATTTGGACAGGTAAAAATTGGAAAATTTAACACTTGAGAAATAGGAGAAAACATAAAAATTAAAATTAAAGAATTTTAAAAAATTTTAGAATGACAAAATTTTATTTTTAATTTTTTCGCAAATTTTGGTCAAATTTGGCAACATGGGTATTTTGAACAGGCGATTCTTGAATCGTGGCTACATGTAACTAGCCTGCAGTCTAATGTAAAAAAAAAAATGTAGGAAAACAACCTTCAGTTGGGTGCTGAGAGAGCGGCCGCCGTCGTTCACACCCAACGATTCCCCAAGTGATGCCCTCGAGTATAGTACATGAAATATGAAATCCTAGGAAAGCAGGAAGAAGTTATCAAATTGAAGTATGACTGTTAATGATTGATGACAAAAAAATTATACTGGTAACTTTAAATAACAAGTTGATAAATTAATAAAAACCGAGATATCCAATATCTACTTTCACTTTCTGATTTGTATTAATTACTATTTAACTAAAAGTTAAAATCCTTGAGTTCCCCAGAATAATTCCCCAAATCACACTAGGCCTACATGTATGTATGAACCTGAAACCAAACGTTAAATAATGTCCTTCTGGTTATCATGCTTAAATAATATATACATGTATGTGGGAATAACCGGAAGAAGATGGATGAAGCTTGCAAAATGTATTCTGTCAGAATGCAAGGTTTGAAGATTCTGTGCAAATGTATTCTGCTATTTCGGACATGATCTGTCAGATAGAACAATTTGACATCCATAGGCCTGCTTGATTGTTTTATATCTGTTTAATAATACCCAATTATAATCACTCAAACTGATCACCCTACCTATAGAGTGAACTCGATCATGTACAACACAAAATTCATATTTTCATTTCTTAAATTTAATCAAAAAAACACACTGTGTTTCGGTCTCATGAAAAAGCAATTAGTTTATCATACCGCCCATCCCAGATTATTTGTCCCCTCCAGATTTTTTAAATATTTTATATTTCAACTTTATTTTTTTTATATAACGATTTTCATCCTCTCAGTCATGTCAGTATTTTTTTATATTTTATATTTCAATGCTTATGATCAATGGTTTAAGGTAAAATAACAGTCAAGCAAAATGTATACTGCTCAGTGCATGTCCATAATAGGCCTACAGTAGGCAGATACACCCCATGGACCTTGGCAGGATTTCTTGAGAGGGGGTCATTTCCTATTATTCGAGACCTAAGGCATGGTGCTGACATTTAGCATAGGAAAATAGCATGCACTTGGGCACAGAGGGGGGTTGTTCGCGCCCAATGGACCCCCCCCCGAATGACACCCATCATTGGTCTGGATCTAGTCTCAATCTTCACATTGCGGGTCTGTCACACCCACAGAAATTGTTTTCAAATGAAATCAATAATTGATCAAATTCATAAATCCGGGCATTTTGTAAAACATTCTGATTATTGCCACCATAGTGCAGAAAAGAGTTCATGGGACCCAATTTTATTACTCATTTATGACCTTATGAATACATTTTGAAACAGCTTGATACGTACACCAAAAAGAAACAAAAAGTGTGATAGCACAATGCCGATTTTTTCTATATATTGTTCAGAACTTGCATACCCTCATTTTAACATTCTGGCCAGGCATGATTTTGAGATACCGGTAATACTAATTGGGGGCATTTCCAAATTTGTGTGGAAAATCAGTAATTACGGTCGACTATTTATGAATCAGTATCAATAATCAAGGAGGTGGCATCTTAATATTTAGTCTGCATATTACTGACTACCCACTTTGCGATCTGGTTGATTGTGAGGAACCGATACCAGTAGTCAGGACGAAATTTTCCACATGGGTGGAAGAAGGGCGGGAAGATCACAAGATTCAGACCAGGTCATTCGCAAGGACAGGAAAAACATCTGCCTGTCGGGATTTTTCTCCAGTCACTAATGATAAACTAATTATTTTTTGTTATGGGGCCTTAACATCTGAAAGGAGCTATGTGAGTGGGATTCATAAGTTCAAATATCTCTACATTTAGCCTACTAGTTCATTATGGAGGCTTCTATGTGACTGCATGAGAAAATGCTTTCCAGCATTATGATGATCAAGAGTCAATTTCAAATCAAATATAAAATTACATACACTTTATCATGATTGTTCAGTCATGCAAAATATATTTTATTCCATTAAATTTGACATGCATCATGCCATAGAATTAAGCACATATTTATGAAATTTGTGGAAACCCAGGACTGTATTTGGAGCCTAGCCTTCATGGTCTTGCAACACATGGCCATAGTACATGGGCGTGGCTGATGGTCTCCACTCGGCCATGATATCCTCTTGATGATTTGTTCCCAAATTGAAATCTTCCCTTGACAGTTGACAGCTCTATTATAAAGGGTACCACCGGCCCATCTACCATTTTCATCTGTCAAACATGACAGACTCAGATATTTGTTTTTAATTTTTGTTTGTAGAAGCTAATAATTCCTAACTACAATTATCACAACAAAACTCCCGATCAATTGAAAGGATAATGAAATATCAAAGCAAAATTCATTCATGTGGATTTTGAGAACAATAATAAGGTGTAGCTAACGTCAAATGACATTAGCAACAGGTTTGGTGTTCTAAATCCATTAAACATTTCAACTTTATTTGAATCCTTTGGGATATTCAAATTACTCATTTCCTTGGACATTTTGAAATCATCCACCTGTTACAGGTTTGCTTTGAAATCTAAGAGGATGACATTAAATGAAAATGATGTTAGCAACACAAATGACGTTAGCAACATTTTTCCTGGTCCTCAAAAATACATGTATGTTTACTCATCACAAGAATGTGCACTCTTATCCCTACTATTTTTAAGACCACGTATGTATATTTTTTTGGACAACAAAACAGTGTTTGAATTTCCCTAATGTCATCTACCTTGACAGATGTGACGTTAGCATTAGTTTTATTTCACTTTCATCACTTATTATTCCCATCTGCCCTAATTTTTTTCTAGCTTGATGAGTCAGAAGTGGTCAGTTAATGAAAAGTATGTAATGGTTATATCTGATTCATTTTTATTTTTGGAGATCATCATCATTTGAAATGTTGCTAACGTCATTTCTGATATGACAGATGAAATAATGACAGATTTTGGTAACCTTTATAATAGAATATGCCAGTGTTGAGTTGCCATAATCCGCTCTTTCCACATACATGACATAAATCCTTAGACAATGCTGTCTTGCCCTGGCACGTGCCTGGTGGCGGCGACAGGTGCACAGCACATCGGCCACCGCGTGAGCTCTCATTTTTTCTATTAATTATCTCTCCCCTAAACATGAAACGGGGTTTTCAACTATTGATAACTGGTGTACATGTAAATATGATCATATGGATCAAATATCCCTGCTATTCCAAGAAAGCACTATTAAGCTTACATTTCTGATAATTTTGTTAACTTCAAGTTGAAAATATACTAATTATAGATTAAAAATATATCTTGGGTTACAGATCTCAGCAAAATGCTCACATTAACGAACCGGAGCTCATGCGTCCAGGCACATGCCATAATATTGCAGCACCTGCTGCCATCAAGGCCCGACTGCACCGTCCAGGGATCAACTTGAATTAAAGTGCAAATGTCCCATTGTTTTAAGTATGCTAAGTGTATGCCTACATCATAGTTTTGATACACTTATTATCATTTGAGGCTAGTTTGGGAACCAAAAAACTGTTAACCCCTCATTGTCAGTCATAGCCACTCCCACCTAAATCATTCCACGGTTCGGAAAAATGTTCTCCATAACTTGAATTGACCAATAAATTGACATGTCGAGATCTATAGGGGCCATCTCTGCCATTTCCATCATACGGTTTTTGAAAATTGTGAATAAAAAATTATTTTGAGCTGTGAATAAACGGTGATATGTCTAGAATGAGGAAGTATTGAGCATTGAAAGTTGGTAGAAAATCGAAGGACAGATCTGGAGCAAAACAAGGTATATTTTATTATCATTCACTGCAGTTTTATTTTTTATTTCATGCTCAGCTCGAATATTATGTCATGTATTTCGAACAAAACATCCGAAGGATGAAATACGTTGGTGAGAAATCTTGGATCAGGGCGATAAACCTGGATACAGACTAGCCTTTTCAGCCAATAATTTTTAGGTTATTCGGAGCCCTGATATGTATTGAAGACAGGTGTCACAGGTAGGTATGGTACGCTTGCTATGCTGTGAACAAGTGACTTTATCCCAGGTGTGACAGATGGCAGACTGCCATTCTATCAAACAATAACTGTGGCAAGGTACTATCATTATCAAACCCCATGACCAAGTTCCCAGACAATGTGTGAAAAGGAATAGGAAGCATCGCGATATGATTGAAATAGTGTTGAAATCGACGTTAAATCATATTCACTCATTCACTACTACTATAGGAACGCATGTGGCCAAGTAACAGAGTAATATCTTAGTAATAAAGCTTGGGGTTGTTACTCGACCTCCAATCTAATTAATGTCTCCAATTTAACCAACTTATTGCAGGCAATATAGCCACTACCTCACTCCCCCCCCATCCACAATCCACACATGTCCTCACCATGCACACACACCCACGTGTATCACTATCAATCTACATTAGCTGGCATCGCATACTGAAGTTGCCAGAGAGACTGACAGAAGTAACATTAAAAAAAGTCAACTCGCATTGCACAAGTCCGAATTTACATTGTCATCACATGCAGGCAACAGTTGGCACCGCAGTTCTTCAAAATTGACAAATCAAGCGCAAAAATCTCTTAATGAATAAAATGTACACAATATATATATATCACTATATTTCCCCTGTTAAAACTATATCAACCGGCTTCGGAAACTGACTAACGGTACACAGCCTTTAGAATCCAGATCAAATTTGAGAAATAATAAACTGTACCGTGTCATTATTTTTGTTGTTGTTGTTGAAAAATTTAGGCCTGTCTGTTCGTTTTATTTTTGGATCAACAACAACGGTATGATCTTTACTCTAACATTTCGAAATGTCACAGTACTAAGAGACTCACCTAAAATTACAGGATATCCTGGGTTGGCAGCAGTAACAATCGAATTTACCAATAAAACGGCAAAAATCGGAGATGAAATCAAACACAACCGCTTCGTTGTGAATGCCATGATGGTCTGATACATCACATGACTACAGCAGACCACATGACTACGGCGTAAAAACAGGAACTCTTTCGATGCGAAGGTAGAAAATAAAGGGTGCACTCCAGAGTGTCAGAAACAAATCTCGCTATAAAGACAGCTGGTCTCTCCGCAAAATGGTACATCTTCAGAAAATTTATGACCTAACCCAAAGATCACAAGATCTTTATTGTTTAGCATCATCAGATAAACAAGAATAGTACGATCAGACAACATGCAGGCGAAAATACGGTATAATTGACGTAATTTGTTGTTTTCCGCGTTTCAGTGGTTGATCTTCAACGCAGAATATAGGTCAACTAAATTTATGTCTGCTGCTTCAAACGAGTTGGCCATAAATAAAGTTCAACGTTCAGTTTTATTTTTTTTAACAACAAAACTTGCATAATGATAGCAACAAAAGTACATATCATAGGGCGTGTGAACAGTACTATTTAGTGAATGAAGAACAGAAATGTTGCAAATGCCTTGCCCTGATCAAGTACATGTCACGCTGAGAACCTGGGATTTAGGTCATAAATTGTCCGAAGATGTACCGTCTTGCGGTCTCTCCTTCCACCCAGTGGAATTATTTATAATTATATTGGTTAATTAATAGTACATGCATATTACAAGCTGTGAATAATAAAATTCTAGAATAATTTAACATATATTTTCTTATTTGTGGTTAAGAAATTATAATAATATTTCTGCTCTGTTAAACTGAGAGTTTTGTTTTAAATGATGTCTTTGCTTGTTCTGGTTGGACGTTGGTGTCTGAGGATACCAGTGAGATCCTCATTCACGGTGTTCACCAGGATGAGTATTATATAGATATTACATCAAATCTCGTTTTTACTCACCACCTACTCATATCTAAATTTATATGATGAGTTTATTTTAGGTTAAACAAAATATGCATGTACTATATTGGCCTTTTTAACTCAGTTTTATATTTTTTATAGATAGGGTCGTTGGGATTTTATTATTATTAAATTAAGTTTGTTGGACCGTATATATATATATATATATACCCTTCCTCTTATGTCTCTAACCTCACCATGCCATTAAATAACGCATTCCCAGCTAACACACAACGTTCTCACAACGTTGTGGGAAAGTTGTGGTTTGGTTAGGTCAGAATTAACGTTGCCACAACGTTGCCGTAACGTAAAAAACGGACGTTTTAGACTGGCCGCCGTCGTCTAATAACGTTGGGCCGATTGACGACAGGCTTCTAATAATGCCGACCTTCACTGTAGCGGCGATGTCATGACCTGTTGACGTGTATTTGTGACGTTATGCAACAATCGGATTAACAATTCATTATACCGTCGTATTGTGACGTTGTGTAAAATTATGCTGTGACGTTACGGACTGACGCGGACCCACAGACACTCTCGTCAAGCTGATAGAGCCTGTTCTTGACAAGGCCGAACTGAAGGTCGATAAAAGAAACAATCTTTTACAGAATATCATTATTTAACATCATCAGTTATCAAGTCCTAAAGCAAGATGAAACAGACGCATATCTTGAGCGGTAGTTTTCACATTGATCTGTAGCACTTCCTCTACGCATCGAGCCATTTCATAAACACTCCATGTTGAAGGTATGGGTTCAAATTTGGCCGCCATTACGTCTTTTCATTATTAGATACTGGTCCACAAGCTGAGCGATAGCGAGTCATGCGCAGTGGATGGGTACTAGTCTACGGACGTTTCAGCCTAACGTTCCAGCAACGTTTCCGGTGAACATTGGCAAAACGTAGAAGTTATTTAGGGACGTTGTTTCATTACATTGCTGTGACGTTATAAGGACGTCCATTAGATCTAATTTAGAAAACAATGGAACTTTTGGATACCCCGGTACTTTGGTTCTAGCCTATATATAGGCTTTATAATATTAGGTCAGATATTTATAGATAATTTGCCCATAAAAAGCTTTAATTCTGGTTTCGATTTCTGAGTTCAACCAGTTATCATTTGGATGCAAAAAATGCATAACATGGCAGTGTGACTAACGTCACAGGACCTACGAAGTACAGTAGGCATTAGGACTCGAACGCGAACTGAACTCTTGGAAATCTCCACCCCCAGTTGAAATCCTGCCTATATTAAGATGGGCACCGCCCAAGTCAGAATCGCCACTGATTTTCATCAAAAATCACCAGAAATTTTCATCAAAAGTAGGTCAGCTCAGAACTTGTTGGTAACAGTCTCCTAATGCGCCTTCATTCCAAAATAAATAACGATCGCCGATTTAATTTTACAATTTTTTAATTAAAGGAAACAGATTGAATAATATAGGTTCAGTAGATTTCAAGCTTTACATGTGAAAATACATTTACATCTCTTTAATGGTTTTCAGTGCCCTTGTACAGGATCAAAACAACTTTTTGAATCACATTATTTTCCCAACAATACAACAAATTTTTATATATAGTACTATAGTAGAAAGGTAGCATTTATGTAGTTTACGGTAATTCAACTCAAGACCAACACCTTCTATGCACAAGATTCTATGTCATTCTCCTGAGCATAACCGGTACAAAGAGGAATAAATAGTGTCTCTACATCACGTTGTTATCTAGATATATGAGACAACACATTTTGGGCATCGGCAATCTGATGAATGTACTATTCCGGTTTTCTTGTTTCACATTATATTCTATGGCGGTTGATCGGTGATTTTCTTCATTGATAAACGTTAAACCACCTCAGCTTCGTTATGGAAACAGCGCTGATTGTTTGAGGGTATATGCAGTACTTAACATTAACCTCAGGGCCATGTGCCATACAGTGGGACAGGGTATTTTTAGCTGTGGGTAATTTGACCTGAATTTGAAGGCTCCAGCCTGGTGTGGCCAATGTGAAATAGGATACACGTTAAAGGCTACAGTTTACATACACAATGTATATCTATAACAATATACTGAAGTGTTAATTATCAATCTAATTTTAATCAGAATTATTTCAGATCAGAACTTGCTGGTAACAATGCCCTAATGCACGTTCATGCCAAAAATCAAGGTTCTAATGTCAATGGTTCTCCTTATTTTGCCGACGAAAGGATTCGGATGGACTGACTGACTGACTGACTCACTCATTACCGGACAATTTGCGATCTGTAGCCTACTTCGTAGGAATAATAATAATAGGTTACCTGCATTTGAGGCAGAACTAAAGGATTGATTTCAGCTACCTATTATTAATTTGTAACCAATGCCTTTGAAATCTATTCATTGGGATTGATAGGTAAACGAGTTAGTTGCCACTGGTCTGTGCATGGGCGGATGGCTGGATGTCAACTTTGTACTTAAACATACTGGCTGTAGCCTTCTCCGGTTTACATGTATATACATGGCAGTGTGACTAACGTCACAGGACCTACGAAATAGGGTTTGATATAATTTAAGTGTGTACTCGAGAGATGACTTGGGGGCCCTGTGTGCTACCATGAGAGAATTTATATAGCATCTCTAAATTGACAGTGGGAACTATTAACTTTTCCAGATGTCATCGCTGGTGAGTCGTTAGCATAGCAACTATTATCGCCCTCAGTTTCTATTACCATGGGCACTGATCAGCCCAGCAGTACAGCACGAGGTGTTGGGAGGAGAGTCCGAGAGAGCGGGGCACCCCCCCCCCCCCACCCCTTTTCTCGGCATTAGGAGATTTTTTCAAATTAGCGTAGGGAATGGTGCTCTGTCAGAGCAGTTGAGAAGTAAATGTTTCAAGTCCCAAAATAAGACCGGAAACTGGAAAAGAAACACAAATTTGGAGTGAGAACGGTCAAGATCAGAGATTTGTTAGAATGCAAGAATCAAAAGAGAGCCATTCTCCATGGATATATTTATTTGGCATTCAACTTCAAGGTACCTCATCTGAAGAGAGTACATAGTAATAATCAATGAACAATAAAGCACACACGAAAAAATAAACAACTGGTTATAGGTTACTGAATTTAAAACACAACGATGATCTTATTATTGATCTCTTCAGTAATAACAGATAATAGGGTCATTGTTGTGTTTAAATTTAGTAATTTCTCTCATAAAATCCAGTAATTTTTTATTTCTTTTTGAGGTAGAACATTTTTTAACTAATGACTGAACTGAAGAAATTATGCAATGTTGTATAGGCTGGATATATAAAACGTGCAGTATAATATGCCTTCAACGGAATTCCAAGACCAGCAAATGAGTGAAAACGGATACCATCGGAATCATGCCGAGAAAACCTATAGGGCTGGGGCTTGGTTTGGCCGGCCACGCTTATCAGCAGCTACCCGAATTATATTTCAATAAACGTGGTGACTCGGAAGCCCGTCTCCCTAAATTTAGCCCTCACAGCTGTTTTGATACAAAACTGCCTCGGATCAAATATCCAGTGTCACCCTCGCTCAGAAAAACTGGACCAACAATTCTAACATGTGCTCTAGGCCTGCATCACCGTCAGCGGAGTATTTGCGTCCTAACTGGGCCTACACATGTATTTTGTAATTTAACATCCGAAGACAATCTGATGAACTTTGCTTTGGAGATCCTTTTCGTAACGGTTTTGTAGTCTTTCAATATTAAACCATGCGGCCTACACGAAGCGAGCGAAGACCACCTCAACGATATGGGTGGGAAGATGATGATGAAAATGTGAAGATCAAGAATGAAAGACTGAAGCCAATAAGTGTGCAAATTACTGTTATATATATAAAAATACCAGAAGTGTGCATGACGGGTGGGGAGGAGTGTGTACTTTTAGTACGGTACAATAACGTTTCTGCCCCCCCCCTTAGGCCTATATGCAGAGTGGAAGAAATGCTGTCCATCTTATACTATAATCAATCAGTCAAACAATCATTATTGCACAACTTTAGATAAATCCAACATACAAGCAACATATAAAGGAGCACAGTTGTGCTAATACTAACGGTAATACCAGCAACATATATGATGGTTATATTATAACGGCAAAATGCTGCAGTGATAGGATACATATAGGGTGTCTGTTCGAACACATTTGTACTATTTCAAGGATGATGCTAATATTATTTTCTATACTACGTTAACTTCATGTTCGAGTTCCGTAAGCTAAAATTAATATTACAAAACAGAGCCTCACATTTTTATTTTAACATACTTGTCCTTACCGTATTCCTTTTCACTAATACCCAATGATAGGTAATTATAAAATCTGTGTTCTAATTTTTTTTAATCTCATTTTGTAATGGGAGTAATATCGTAATAGGTACAGATATTACTCCGTCTTCTAAATATCAAATCGCATATTGTTGTTCTGTGATTCGCAAATGTGACAAAATCCACACATGCCCCGATGATCACATTGAAAATAGTCCAGCCTCACATGATCGGAATAAGAAAGCAGGAAGAGTGGTTGAAGGTTATTTAACTATTACTAAATTGTAGGCCTATGTTTTAGAATCTGAAGATTTGACCTTAAAAGTTCAGCTTGATAGGGCCATGTGTTTCTGGTTCAGGCCAGGGTATCAGTCTTCATCGGAATAGGGTCGCCTTAATATGGTGTATTTTTATACCACCGCCACGCGCTCTGTAAATGGATACCACCACATGTGATTAGGGGTCTGTCTTGAATCCAAGCCCTGTTTTCTCGGCATGTGTGTCAACATTACAGTGAGGCTAAAAATAGATTACTCCAGAATCTCCAGTTTAATACTAGATTCAAGTGTACTGTTCAACTAGCCATATTATAGATATCTCATATACATGTAGATCTAATAGACTGATTACGACGTACGAGCGAGCGCACACATGCATGTGTGCTTTTAATATAGATATAACTAAAATATATTTTGGAAGCTGACGTCTTAGAACAACAACAACGACCACCGAAAGCCAACAAATACCCTAACGCTTCTGTGAGAAGATGTTTTTCAAAGTTGCTTGGCGCTTCTGACAATGATTTATAAAATACATGTACATGTAAAGTGATACTCGTGGCTCGGTAAAACTTCGCAGCAGACGAAATAACAACCTCCATTCTCCGATAAAATGATTTGCTTCCTTCATGCATCGTGGCATATACAGCTCGGGAAGCGTGGCGTGGACTATTAGGGAAAACATGGCGGAGCTACCTGGAAACGTATAATGCCGACATATTTTGGCAAGTATCATTAAAGTTACTGATATTTTCGAGTGCTGGGCGCATAATTTTTTTTTTTTTTTGCTTTAGTGCTGGGCGGCCGAAGTTAGTCCCAGGCGCTTAAAAGTCACAGTGAAGCGTACAGTCAAGGGTTCCCGATGGGCATGACAGTGCACTCGAGTCATCAATAAATAATAAAAAATTAATTATAAATTAAATTTTCATCAGAATTCGATCAGCTCAGAACTTGCTGGTAACAATGCCCTAATGCACGTTCATGCCAAAAATCAAGGTGCTAATGTTAACGGTTCTCCTTATTTTGCCGACGAAAGGATTCGGATGGACTGACTCACTCACTCATTACCGGACAATTTGCGATCTGTAGCCTACTTCGTAGGAATATATGAAGGCAGGCTTGGTTCTTAACTGGACACAAACTATGACCCTAAGTGTGGCTATATTTAACCTATCTAATTTGCCCTGTAAGATCAAAAAGGCGGGAGATCCAAGATGTCTTTGTGTGGATGATTTCTTCCAGATTGTCAAAAAGCTCTGAAATCAGTAACTTTGGTCTCAGTCTATCGCCACTCAATGATTTGCTTTCTATCTGCTGTTCCTACTACTGTGGGTGAGTATAATTTTTTTACGAGTATGTAATTTGGAATTGATAATATAAATCGATAAAGTTTCTTGTATTATATTGTACCGGATTGTGGCGGAACTGAAAATTATATATAATTTCCAATACTGTGGAAACGTGTTTGGGGAGTATGTGATTGGCACTATTAGGGTTTATGTTACATTTTCCTTTCCCATATTTACGGGGTACGGTTTTCAGAATGGTTTCATTTCATGCTTTCATTTAGATTCCAGATGTTAAATAATATTCCTGATGGGGCCTATCTGCGAGATTATGTATGTAGATGTATTAACAATGTCGATTTGTGAACGAAGATAATATTTTATCACCCCTGTGAATTTAAATTCACTACGCTTAGTCCCATTATAAAATTATTACTATATACAGTATATAGAACCTTTTTAATCGCATACTGCTTAATCAAAATTTTGCAAGATATGTGCGCATGCATACTATCGTCACTCTCATTGAAGGACGAATAGCTGGATCTGTTTTATCCAAAGATCCCTCGCAGTCGGATTTATTAGGTACTTATTTTATAAAAATAAAGAGATGAAAAACTAATTAGTATATACAATGTCCGCGGGCGTACTTTATCCTATTATGATACTCTCTTGAATAATTAGATTTGAATTGGTGACTATTGGTGAAAATAATTTCAATCGAACGGAAATATTTACTTTTAAATTTGTGAAGATTAGATCTTGTCCTAGGTTCCAATCTTCTCAGATTAAAATGTCAATCTTTCAGTTCAATCTATTAGATTAAAAAAGAACACAATGAATCTAACGAAGACTGAAAAGTCAATCTAATTCCTGATCAACCGCTGGAATTTTCAATCTGATAGATTGATTCTCAATCGAAACAGATTGGTCAATAATTCCAATATAATAATTTACGAGAGTAATCATTTAAGGAATAGGTTCGAAATGGCTCACGCGATAATAATAGAGCATACAAACTACTATACCACCATATGCATTGATTACCTTAAGCCTAGTGACATTGAGCTGGGCTTAAGGCACTCAATGTATATCATGAATTTAGGACTTGATCGAGTATTCATATACCTTATTATAACTCATGCACTGGTAGGTCAGTATGCTATAAATCAGTTCCATTTAATTGCCCATCCTCCTAAAATTTACAGACCGTTAGATCATACAGTCCAACACAGACCAATGCACACCGATATACTTTCAAAGAGCAGGCCGATACTAAAAACATTCAGACCTATACACATAATACTACTCCTATACCTTGGAATTTTTTTTTGATGAATATAGCTTCTTACAGCACAAACCCTGACGGCGCTAGTCGGTGACGTTAAATATGTCGTTGGTTGTGATTGCACGCATGGTATGTTTCTGCGCGAACAGGAAATTATTCAGTGGGATGAAATTATAAATATGACACATTGTTATAACATAATAAATGCAAAACACTATGTCATTAACCAACTATTTGCTGTCATTGAGCGGCTTGAGCGGGTCTGGCCGATAGACCAATATAGCAGTACATGTAGATTGAACAAAATATACGAGCAAATGACTAAAGCATGCATTTGGGAAGTCCACCAAGCATCAGACGCGGCAATTCCATTCGGGGGGGGTTAAAGTTGTGTAATTTTTTTGCCTAAAGCATAGGCCTATATATCTTGTCCTTCGTCCCTTGTCCCTAGACCGTCAAATAATTTAAATGTCACCCATTAAAATATACAAAATGTGTACATATTTAGACTGGCTATGTGTGCTCTAGCTGGTCCGATTTTGCCGTTTAAAATTTTGCATCTTTGTGTGTTTTCACCTCAGTACATTGGGCGGCGTTATAATATCGGAGAAAACATCAGGAGAATGCTGGGGCAACTGGGGACCAACACGCTGTGGTCCTTTTACAGCCTTAAGGGGATGAAAGGCAAAAGTTCTCTGCAGGATTTGGCCAAATTACCAGGTGTTAATCAGTAAGTTTACTGTTTGAAGTGATTGATCAGTAACTCATCTTCGTGTATGCCCACCAGTGCCAGGCCAGAGGTATAGCTTTCACAATGGTGTCATAGTTTGAATATTCTCATAACTGCCTTACATACAAGAATCATTTATATTATATTTATTATAGTAATATGCATTTTATTGGCCCTAAAATCTCTTTCGGTTGTTTTGTTTCCATTGAAAACTAGTTCAGCCTGAATATGTTAGTGTTGATTGGTGGACATAGTTCATCGAGATTTGTATATTGTATCTAGTGTACAGACCTGCAATCCATTACTGAAATCAAATTTGAATTAAATTATACAATATTCATTTTCTTTTCAATATTTCAGAAGCCTGCCTGAGGAATTTTGAAGCGGCCACGGTAGACGACATACAGAAAGCGATTGCAAATACACTGAAGTATGCACCTCACAAACAAGGTGGACCAAAATATAAGACACCCGCTGGGAAGAAGAGCAATGGCACCAAGGATCAGTTCAATGAGAATCTGTCCGACCTGTCCGCATCCAATGAAGAACGTCAATGTTAAATACTCAGGGCTCCAGTGGATATATAAGCCTGGAAATTCGTGAAATTCTGACTGGACTTCTGTTTGAAGCTGTATTGTGGTTCAGAGCATACTTAAAGAACTGATAGGGGAAGGAGAGTGCCAGTTTCAAAATTAATTACAATAAATCAACTCTTTACCTAAGAATTGTGTTGCTTCAACTGTCATTCAGTGCTACTTGTTCTATAAAGGGGTGGGGTTTGGAGGTGTAGAAGAAGAGGAATAAATCATGTTAAGGTTTTAACCGTACATACTGAAGTTTGGACCTAAAGGGACTTTTTTTCTTCAGGTTTATGCCTAAATATTGTACTTTAAGTGGGTGAACCCAAGATACCCTTAAAGTTCCATTGTCAATGTTCCGGGAAAATCTTATCAAAACGTTCGATCACAACGTTGTGGTAACATCTAGAAAACTCCACAACATCACATTGCAGCAACGTTTTCGATAACGTTGTCACAACCAAAGTGTCGCAACATTATCATAACGTTAAATTCTAACGTCCAACCACAACGTTAGGGAACATCTAGAAAACTCCACAAGATCACGTTGCTGCAACCTTTTACCACAACGTTGTCACAACAAAAGTGTCGCAACGTTATCATAACGTTAAATTCTAACGTCCAACCACAACGTTAACGAACATCTACAAAACTCCACGAGATCACGTTGCTACAACGTTTTACCACAACGTTGCCACAACGAAAGTGTAACGTTGTCACAACGTTCTGACAACGTTAAATTGTTAGCTGGTTTTGGAGTTTGTTTTTTCTACATGTTTTTTAATCATTAAAAATCCGTATAGTAGGATATTTTAAATCAATATTTATGTTGTACATCAAACTCAATGCAACGATCTGGCGCGTATAATTTTATAATTGCAAGCGCCATCTAAATTAAAAACAGACAGACAGACAGAGAGCAGATCATTTTGTCCCCAAACCAGAGTCCCAACCAAACCGTTCCCCAACTCCCAACGAATCCGCGACATTTCGGCAAGCGACATTTCGGCTCCTTGTTTTCAAGGTTAAATTATACTAAGATAAAGATTCTATAAAACTTGTGTCAATATCATCAAGCTTACCGTGCATTTTGTTGGGAATTCCGCTTACGTTCTAACCCCTAATAGTCCGTACCACATTTATTAAATGTTTTAGCACGGTTATGTGGAGGGAGGGAGGGAATTTGGCTTAATGTCACACTCAAGTTTGTATCCGGACAGAACCACCGCCCTTCGGCAAGTAACTGACAAACTTTCACACATGGACCAGCTGGGCTCGAACCCGGCACGGTTATGTGAAATCAACACCCGTCAAGTGCAGGTGATCTTCGGGAGATTTCATTTCACAAATCGGACGAGGAAAGGGACGTCTGCTTTCATACAAGTAACAATCGAATAAAACAAACAAATAAATTACAAGATGAAATTTATTCCTCAAGTTTAACTGTTGTTTCCATTCGTGAAATTGATTAACAAAGCGACAAAAATAGACATATATCAACGTAATTCCCACACAGCTGACGCAGCTGACAGAATCACGTGACAGGCCTAAAAATGGGGATTTGATAGACCACGTAAACTTATCCACTGACATTGGCACGTTGCCAACCGAGACGGGAGCATCAGTGGACGAGTGTTTTTCAAAAAGGGGAGAAAGGTTGTCAAAGTTTAAAATATGTTTTCAACTTTTTATTATAATCTTTGTTGATAATCAATTTGGGTAGTGCAATAGAATCGCCCTTGCCCTAAAATTTATAAACTATCCCACACTAACCGTGCGTAAAATAACCATTGAGCACGCATATGAAAACCTTATTTCTTAATTTTCACATTTTTTTAACATATGTTTAACATATAAACAGATCATTTTAAGGTTACCAAGTTGTAGATTCTTTCACCACGATTATCCGCGCCATTTTGGCAACTTTTTACATACTGTAAACCGGCTGAAGTTGACCGATTTCAGGGCGTTCATTAAATTTCCCAATCGGCTTAGTACAATAAGTTGTATTTGTTTCAAAATATATACGGTCCTATGTGTATTCTAGACTACTTTGTGATCACCATTCAGTTTAAATCACAATGGTCCATTTATGTATCTTTTATTGAGAATATCCCCCTTAAATAGATGTACTGACTTATTTTCCATAATTGCCAACGTAGTAGTAGAGAAAGCGTACTTAAGTGTCCATTGATCTTTGAAATTTGCATATGAGCTTTGTGACGTCTCTTCGGGTTCAGGTCACGTGACCGGAAGTGACCTTTGATTCTGCGCATGAGCACAATACCGAATAACATGGTGAACAAGGTCAAAGATCACTCCCGGTCACGTGACCGGAACCACAAAGGTTCAAAAATTCCAAAAGTCAAAGGACACTTAACTACGCCTTCTACGTGATTGGGGATTTCACTCAATGGGACGCCGGGACCCAGATTTTCGCACTTGGGTAGTGTGGGGAGGGGAGTAGGGCTACGCATGTGCAACCTGAAGTGGATTTGTTGAATAAACACATATGGAATCTTTAGTATGAGTTTAAGTTATTTTTTAAGTTTTATTGTCTCAAATTTTCTGTATTCAGTAGATGCGGTGAAGTTCAATCTTAATAAATTAATATCCTATCAATGCTCCCAATCGTATATGTCGCGACATAACCAAATGGGGGAGCAAATAGGATTTAATTTTAATTAGATTGGGTGATGTTGGCCGGTGTGTTTGTATATAAAGCACGGGGTTATCTATATAGAGAACCCTCGAAATTTCACCCTAAAACCACCCCCACCTCCACCCTCCCTCCCAAAACTCTTGTTTTGAGGGCATGTGAACATGGTATGGCGCCCGTGTTTCTTAATAAATTTATTTCTAGGCTAGCTGCAACATGGTCTGGCTCCCGTTTTTCTTAATAAATTGATTTCTGTTCATCGAAGGCACGAAATTGGTTTCTGTCTGAACTGGGGTACGGCTCCCATTTAAGCTTAAAGATGTAATCAGCCTCAAAATCGATGGATTTAGTCAACTCTCCCATGTGCGTTTTTCAGCAGAGAAGATTACTAAAGCATCAAAAGTATAATATTTGATGATAGTGGGATCGCCATATATAACGGATGCAAGAATATCTTGTCGCAGAAATTTGTAACTCTGCTCGCTTCGACGGCTTTTCTGTTTCGCCATTGAGTGTGTGTTGTACGCGGAGAGGAAAATGACGTCACTGCGTGACGTATGAATGACGTAGCGACGCTCACGAAACTGAATGCTGAACAGCTGCAGCCGTGGGATAACGTCATGGCTCGTGCCTAAGGTTCGATAATGTCGCATTGCATACGTTGGTAGAATGCACCACAGGTGTATACGCTAGTTGACACGGTCGTGGAAAAATAAGCGGCATGCCATGCCGTTTATTTTTGAAGATCAATTCCTACGATATTCTCGTGAATGGCAGAAACAAGTTTAGTTTTTTTTGTGGTCAAATGTATTTCATTTTGTACCTGTTGTAACATATGTCACTTTCGCTGAGTTTGAGAGACATCGATTTCAGCCTAGATTGTGAGGCTGATTACATCTTTAACAGTAAGGAAATACAGATGATAATCTGAATGGTTGCTGGGGTATTGCTTAGGATGTCTAGTTCACAAATCATACGGTACTCAATTTATTAAAGGGACTCCCAAATATGGTCTGAAAAAGTTGAGAAAAATATTGATATTTGTAGAAAATATGTTGTTTCATTATAGCGAAAACAGTTTGGCGATGTTGTGTCCCATGTTTGATAAATTCGAACTCAAAGTTGGGATTTGCCAGCTAAAATTCGTCCAGCGAGATCGAACGACCTGTGACGTCACAACGGACAATATTGGGCTCAGCAAACTCAATATTGTTCGCAGAAAAAAGTTTAGATGAAAATCAGGAATGTAACGATATTGTCATATGAATTTGGATCACGTGGGGGAACTCGGACACGTGAACATTCGATGCTAACCGGGGAAGACCCTCTCGAATGCTCAACCAAATTTTTCTTTGGGTATAGGTGGCGTAACGAGGCGAATATACGCTCATATCATATTGTATGAAATAAAAGATCACCACACTGAGCTATGACATATGCCCACCCTCATCAATATGTTAAAAAAAATTGAAGCTCGAACATTCCCCTCCAAGCTTGCTTCATTTTTCCGAGAAACCCGAAGTGATTTTAACCCCCCCCCTTCCATCCTCAAATCATAAGAGATTCGCTCATTATATACTACTCCCTGGGTTATAAGTCGGTTAAAATTTAAATCTGCAATTAAAACTGTTTCATAGCATCAACCAGTCAAAAATTGAAGAAAATCAATACTTTTGTAAGAATCGCGTTTTTTCGAATTTATTTTGATCAATAAATGACAATTCAAGAGCTCAAAAATGACCCCAATATGATAAACTATAAAGTCACGGAGATAGCGCCGAAAATTATAGGCATGATAATAATCCGAACGCAAGGCAAACTGTTGTTGATATATGATAGAAAACTATGATTATTTGAATGCTGGGAGAATCACCCATGAGAACGAAAAACATGGAGGTGAAAAACCCCGAGGCAGCAAGCGCGATTAGTCTTCTTTTTAACTTCAGTTGATATGTTTAACATTATAACGGGAAGCAAAAATATACCGGGAAATAAAACCGACCAGTCAGCCATAGTTATAAAGTGTAAGATTACAAAAACAGAAAAAGGAAGGAGAAACTGGACATTCAATTGCTCACTTTTGAAATGACCTGCCTATGTATGTTTAGTAAGCGATTAAATAATAACGACAAGCGCATGCATCATTCTCGAGACCCAGGATTATATAGATACGACAAGTTCATTTATTTGCTTTCCTTCTGATCTGATGATACCATATACCGGGTGGGCATGATATCATTTTCTTTTATTGTGCATCTAAAATCCCAAAATCCATAATCTATCTCGTTAAATTTCTGCGAACTGCAGACATTTGGTGATTCGAATGGTCCAGTGTTAACGCAATATATCAACAAGAAGTTTGAATAAGGTCGAATTCAAAGGAATGTTCTGGCGCACTCGTCGTGAGCCTCAATTGTTAAGATATGAGAAAGATCGCGACGATGGAAACGCATGTGGCTAAACTTAATGATGATGGTCTATCTTTAGAAACATTGCCTAAGGGGTGAAAGCATAAAGTACAGCACGGGGGGTGAGTAACCGAAGAGGAAAGAACTCGCGAAAGAGACAGACAGATTAGAAGTGGGGGGATTCATACAAATTATATAGCGATAGGGGATAGGGAATTGCAGCGATTGTCAGAGAGAAAAATAGAATTCGAGGACAGAAAGTGAAAGGAATAATGACATGGATGGAAGAAGGAGAAAAAACTTAATACTTTCCGGCGATGGAGAAGAGGCAGTACGCAAATAAACTGATATCTAAACTTTCAGACAAGGGATATGATCTGTATAACACTTCTATTCAAAATTGTAGGCAAAGCAAAATATACGAAGTACAACTACAACGGAATTCTTACCAAATCTAAATATAAAGAAACTTACTGAATCAGAATATGACAATCTAGAAGGATATATAACATATGCTGAAATGACAAAGGCTTTGAGAAATATGAAAAATGATTAAAGTCCAGGGCTAGATGGTTTCCCAGGGAAATTGACGTTGACAGAGGAGCATTATTGCCAAGCAAACTGTTTCTGGCTGTTGAAACGGAAAGTCATCCAAAGTCGTGGGGTGTGAATATATGCCATACTGACTCTCGATTAATATATAAATTGTGAAGAAAAATTGTAATTTATAATTTTAACCGCTTCTTGAACGACAGGAGGTCTGTATTTCAAAGCAGCTTCAAAATTTCAGTCTTTTACAAAATCTTTTATGAGGCCATGTAAAAGTTAAATTTCTGGAACTTCTCACATATTTTCTGCTATGCTGATGTCCTTGGACTGACCTGATCAAATCATGGTGACAATTCTGTGAAATAGCCCACGCTTTCCTATTCTTAGACTTTGCCAATCGCGAAAAAGCTCCATGAAATCACTACGGAATTGCCTCCGAGATGGTTATAACGCGAAATTCGTGTTGTTGGGTCTACCAAATTGAAGTTAGTTCTTCGAGCTTTCCAAAACAGTTGATTTTGTATGAATCGGTTCAGTAGAAGTTATTATTTTGAACATAACTCGACCCGAGCTAAGGGAATTTTCCATTTCATTATATAACTACCCTTAGCTCATTGACTTCATTCTGCGTGTATTTCGCCCGATATCATCTTCCCCAAGCATCAAGTCACATGTCCGCTCCATTTAAACGAGCCAATGAAATTATCTGTATTTAAATATTTTGACCTGGGTATCTCAGACATCAGACATGTCAATTTCACTGAAGTGCACGAGGCGCAAGACGTGGGATTCTACGCGAGACCAAACCGAAGTTGTGCGAATTAGCTATTTTATTTCTCACTCTAACGGAGCATGCTTCTTTGTTTTTCTTAAGAAAAATCATATTACAAACGGCCTAACATATTTGAAAGCAATAAAATCGGCGGCAGTAAACAGGAAAAAGATATGCTTTTTATTTCGTGATGGGAGTACTTCGAGGCCCACCAAGGGATCCTTTCAATCCATCGCTCCCTGGAGGTGGATGTTCGTTCTATGAATTTGATTGCGCCAAAGTCGGATCTCACGGGACCAATCGGATGCGACCATTTGGGAAACGCCCTAATATACTCAGATATCACCCGATACAGATGGCAACGAACAGTTTCTACGTATGTTCATGCCATGCGTACAGATGATGGACCCGGATGTTTTTTCCCTGTCTCAATCCCCGAATTACTGAATGTCAAGTTTGACCCGTAGAAACTCATACCGGTATGTTTGTTTCAATGGCCATTTTTCTATCTTCGGTTCACTAATGTTTTTTTTATTTTCAGTTTTAATCTTTAATCTCTGTGGTTAATTGTCACTTTTGTAGTTTCGCTCTCATATTTTTTAACCAGTAGTAATCGTACATACTGAGTACAACTCCCCAAGGTGACACATGTTTGAACGCAGACGACACATAAATGAATGCTCCTAAACCAGAGACTTGGAAATGGACTATAACACCCATAACAGACCCTGTAGCTCATACTAAAGTATTTTGCGGTGAAGAAAATTGGTTATGTGTGATGAATTCAAATCTCCAAATATCTGTGATATTTTTCTATCAATGGCCGTCAGCCATTTTGTGAAGTTTATTCATGGAACGGGAGTCTGATACTAGTTTTCACATGGGGAGTTGTCGATCAGCGACAGGGCTTAATAACAAGCTTGCCGAATTCAAACATACCTAAAAATCCGAAGAAAAAACTGGAAGCCGATAACTTTGTGAAGCAACGGCCGAGTTTTCCTTGATAATGTTTCAATAACAAGGAAAGAAACCTTTCCTCGTCAACCCCTATTGTTCGAAAGCTGGTCGTGTGAGCTTTTTCTTGACAAGTGAACAAGGAAACTTCGCCGTGTAGATAGCGAGCGAGAAAAATTGTCGCTTTTTTATGTGTGCGCATCATCCCTGTCACCCACCTAACTCTGCATCAGTTTCACTTCCTTGTAGTTTCTCGATTTACTCGCCAGCTGGACTTCCGTCGTTCATGGCAACGCTGGATCCACGACGAGGAAACTTGTTGCTTATCTGAGAAATTGAGAAAAATTGAGGCGATTGAGAAATTCAACTTTATTATTTAAATAACAGTAATACAATCCTTAGCCGTCTCAAAACTTATCCCTTTGTTTTTAGCATTATCTAATCCTGCAGAAGATAGTGAAGAAATAAATCCTTTAATTTATTTGGAATGATTGCAGTGATCGCATTAAACGCCAGTTCTTAAGGAGGTTCCAAGCAGTTTGAAAATAAAATGTCATCTTTCTGATATCCCAACAAGAGTAGGACACACCTTCAGAATGCGAAATAAAGGATAAAATTCAGTGGTCACCAGCCTTATTTTCGCATAATGTAATAATCTACTCTAATATATGGAATCAGATAGCAATGATAGTGTGACAAAATGTGGCCTTCCGCCCGTTTAATTACTGAGTCTCATTCATGTTTTGTAGGATTTCAAGGTTTTAGTTGTTCAGTTGCCGATATCATCTATCTTCGTAATATATAGGAAATACTATCGAAACCAACCTTTATTATTATATTCTATGTATATTCGGCTGGTATGGAAATATTCCATGTTGAATGTGTTAAGTCTTTAATTATATGTCGCGTGTTGTAAGTGCAAGTTTGATGTATACGACGTGAGTGGTTTTGTTTGCGAAACGCAATAATCGTATATGTGACGTCAGTCTGTTACGTGGCTGACGTAATTGGTTACGTAGCCGACGTGACGGGAGGGAAGACATTGGAAGTGGAAGCGAGAGGACGTGTTTTGGCGCCGACTGTGCGGGTAGGACGATTTTTATTTGTGGCAGATTTCATTTATTTCGTTTCTAACATAATTTTAGTTGATATGATATGCGAGTATGAACAATTATGTTGATAAAACCTTTCTTTTAGTGTTATGAGCTTGTAAATTCGCAAATCCAAACGACCCCGATCAGTTCTCTAGATTCGATGTTATGAAGTTCTAGGATTCTCCTAGGCTCATGTATTATATCAATCTTTTCTAATGTCCAGTTGATGAATGAAGTATTCAACTGTTTCTTTATCCAATAAATCCATTGTCGTTGAATTTTATATTCTCGTTTTGTCCTCTATTGTGTTGATCCGAATCAAGTATTTGTTAGTCGGAATTATTTTCACCGACGTTCCTGGTTTTATAAACCGCCCACCCCCTCGGCCCGCTACAATATGAAAAATGTCTCTATTTTCATAGAAAAAAGCTAATAGTTTCTGTGATGCTAGAATGTCATTTTCTCCAAAATGCCTCAATATAATTTTCTGGAACAATGCTGCATCGGAACTGGGATCACCAGACTTTATCGAAGACAGTAGGAGGTCAGCATGGAAAACCAGGGTAATGAAGCCAAATATCCTGATACCATAAATTCGCCGAGTCAGTTTGCCGGCGTTACTTCGTTGAGGTCGTATTGCCTCGACATTTAGAAAACACAGTGTCTAATTCAAAAAACCTTTCACAACTATTCTCTTGAAAGGTTATATTTTCCTTTAAGGATGTCCGCTAGTGGTTTTTGGCTTTGGCAGCCATTTTGCCTGTTTTGCCCATTGGGTTATCTCCCTTTCCTAGGTTAAGATATAGGGATTTCCTTTAAAAGCCTTCTAGCCGAGAATTTTGCACACCAACATCCATCCAATTTGTTAAATTTTGATAGACATTGTGATTATCTGCAAACATTTAGAATTTAAGAAAAATATAAATACTATTTATATGATTTTTTCATGAATATGCTTCAAAACTAGGACTATTCCCTATGATTTCTGGGTTATCAAATTGAGCATGGGTCAGTCCACTTAACGTTGCCTACAGCTAAAAAATGCACACCAACTTATATTTTTTTCTTTGTTTTTTTTCTCATATTACACACTTATGAATGCAACAACACACATTATACAAAAAGTTAATTACTTTGATTACCACCAGCAGACATCCTTAATTAAATATCGCTATTTTGATAGATGCACCGAAACATGCGCAGTAGACGTAAAATTTGATTTGTCTGGAACCGCCTTAATCAGGATTACAAAAATGGCGGTCTCAAAATGGTAAATCTGGTTAAATTTGTTTAGGTCTTCAAAATTTCTTGGATAAGAAGATCAGTGATATAAAATAAAAATGATAAAAAAATATAAGAAGGTCAGTGTTTGAATAAAACAACTGGTGAAATTTCTGACAAAAGGTTTTTAAATTTTGATTCTCAATTTCTTGGCATTATTAGAGAAAAACATAACGAACATCTTGTGGAAAGATGTTCAGTGCTTCTGAAGAAAATACAACCAACAGACTTTATTAACAAACCCCTTTGGTATAGTAGTAACTTTAAAGATAACTGTTTCATCCCAACAGAAATAGAGTATAGTTCTAAATAATGAGACAACGCATACCGGTACGCTACCAACTTCCACTGTACTTGTGTGGAGACTGAGAATGTCCGGTGGCTAAGAGTGTCCGGGTCCTATCTCCCAACCCAGCTGGGACACTTTTCTTAAATGTTGCCCACATTGGGGGCAAGTGTCCGTCCTTGGTTGCAATAGAAAAGGATATGAAATGGGGCATTAATCACCAGGACATTCTTATCCATCACAGTGATAACAGATCGAATTTGGCATGAAAGAGCGGCTAACTCCTGAAAATATTATTTTGATAACTATCACCCCGAAAGGTGATGAGTTAGAGCCATCACCTTTTTTTATTTTCACCTTTAGAAATGATGACCATCACCTCTGAAGAGTGATGAGCAATGATTGTAAAGGAGATGGTACGATAAGGTGGCATTTTGGCCTATACGTGGTGCGGTTGAAATTGAAGAAATAAAATGTCCTAAATATAATTCTTTTTTTAATGTAACGGAAACAGAAAAAATATGTACACAATATGTGAAAGTTCTAGCACGATTGCGTTCTGATTTAGTTATGACATGAAATTGAAATCCGCAGTGTGTGCTATTTCGTGAAAAAGGTCTAAATCGAGTCATTTAAACACACATTTAGACACGAAGGACCCCTTGGACCAAAAAGATTTAACAGCTGTGGAGATATGACGCCACCGCACATCAGCAATTTAAACGGCGTTTTGGTCCAAGGGGTCCTTCGTGTCTACATGTGTGTTTGATTGACTCGAATTAGACCCTTTTTTAACGAAATAGCACATGCTGTGGATTTTAATTTCATGTCATAACTATAATCACAACGCAATCGAGCTAGAAGTGTAAATTATTTTGTTCATTGATATTTTCTCTTACCGTTACATTAAAAAACAATTATTTTTAGGACATTTTAATTTTCCGATATCAACCGCACCAAGTATAGGCCAAAATACCGCCTTATAATACATACAGTTGAACAATAAAGATATTTTAGAATATTTATGTTTCTTCGCAAAATCTTACCCTGATAATTTCACGCCCAGTCGTGTATCATCCGTACGCCATGAGTACTGTCCTCTGTTTTTGGTAACTGCTAGTGTCGTCTTTGAGATGAGTTGCCAATTATAGGAACTATCGTGTGTCCTAGAAAATCTATTGAGAACGTTTTGCGTAATTTTTTGAAAAATATAAATGTTTGTGTTCTGAAACTTGTCACCGGTACTATGCGAATATTATAGTATTAATTCAAAATATTACAAAACAACATGTTTCTGTTTGAAACATTTTTTGTCTGGGGAGGTCGATCTCTGGGTTAAATTATTGCATTTACCAGGTATACCCCATGTTGAGGCGTTTACTTCATCAGACATCCTCGATGCTCATCCATTAACATCCGATGAGTTGTTTGAGCTGGTCTGTCCTAACAGCTCCATAGCTAGCGTATCTACACTCTCAGAAATATTCAGGGAATAATCCTGAATAGATCAGGCTGCACATCCACAACTCAATTTCAGGGATCTTACATGAAATCCAGGGATAATTTCCTGAAATTCAGGTATATCATCCCTGAATAAAAGCTAAATTACCTGAATTTTAGGGAATTTTACATACCTGAATAGGGTCGGAAACTTACTAATCAGGGTGATAAATTTGGCTGAATTTCAGGGAAAATCCTCTCATTCAGGGATCTTTTTTCTGAAATTCAGGAAATTATCCCTGGATTTCAGGTAAAATCTCTGAAATTGAGTTGTGGATGTGAGTTGTGGAGTTGCCTGATCTATTCAGGATTATTCCCTGAATATTTCTGAGAGTGTAATTCCGCTTAATCCGGTGCTAGGGGTCGTGTAAATAATTCCTTGTCTCCGCATGAACAGCTGCAATAAAAGCGCGGTTGAGATACTAAGACTACGTCCGATAATCCACCGTATTCTCGGGTCTGCAGGTGAGGTGCCGAGGCAAGCTATCCTGTGGAGTCATATGGTTGCTTTTTTTTAGTCGCTAGACGTCAATGTTTCAAATGTTTTGCATATCGCTCCAATTTCAATCTTTCTACTTTTAAGTTTGAGAGAAGAATAGCTGAATTAACAAGTGTTACACGACCCGGGGACTCGTGTTTATTTCTACACGTCTCTGTTTGTTTATTTGTGGCCGCCGTATATAGCCGCAGTGTTGGACGGAAAGGTATGAAACTTATCTGAAGAGTGTTGTAGTCAGAGACAAAAATCCCGAAAAGGGCATCTTACGCCTGTTGGAGGCCGGGATTTTTTTTCTGGAAGGCCGTGAAATAACGTCAGGATAGCTAACATAGCTATATGATCTGAGAAGGAACTCTAAAACCAAGAATAATTCAAAACGGCATTTAACGCCCAATGGAGACCCAGAACATGCAACATACATGTAACATGTTATTAAAGCACTGGTCTATATATTGCCATTGAATGGTCACAGCCTTAGTCGAATGTTCAACGCGGCCGGGGACTTTAAAATGGTTCTTGCTTCTTTGTGTCCGTGGATGTCCGTGAATGTCCGTGTACGTCTGTGCATGTCTGTTCGAAGCGATAACTTCCTAATGCTTAGTTGGATTGTTCCGAAATTCGACATATGCCTTCCTTGTGACAAGACGCCTTTCGATGTTGCGTTTCAGCAACATCTGCCTGAAGGTGGCGCCACTGGGTTGCTTCTTTGTGTCTGTGGATGTCCGTGAACATCCGTGCATGTCTGTTCGAATTTTCCGCAAGCGATAACTTCCTAATGCTTTGTTGGATTGTTCCGAAATTCGGCATACGCATTCCTTGTGACAAGACGCCAGTCGGTATTGCATTTCAGCAACATCTGCCTGAAGGTGGCGCCACTGGATCAAAATGGATCTTGGTTCTTTGTGTCCAAGGATGTCAGTTTGAATTCTTTACAAGCGATAACTTCCAAATGCTTTGTTGGATTCTCCTGAAATTCGGCATACGCATTCCTTGTGAGAAGACGCTGTTGTGTACTGCATTTCAGTAGCATTTGCCTGAAGGTGGCGCCACTGAGTTTCGCTGAGACCATTTTTCAGATCGTTAGGACTGTACATGTACCATGATACAGGACCAGGGGGACAAAAATTGCACCAGGTTAATAGGTCTGCTTATGGCGAACAACAGGGTGGATTTATTCCTAACAGCTGATCTCAATTTAAAAGCTGTACCCACACATTGATTTGGATTGATTGTTGTTTACTGGGTTAATAAATCTTGGGACCTGGGCTGATGAGCCCCTTAAAATTACAAGGCCTGACACATATGACATCAATGATTAAGAATAGTGCCATAGCAGTGTTTATTTCAAAAAAAAAAAAAAAATAATACTAATTTTTGACACTTACATTAGAATGACTTGGCTCCACAAAGTGAAATTTTCCAAATAATAATAATACTCCCCCGCCGCAACGCGGCCGGGGACTTTAAAATGGTTCTTGCTTCTTTGTGTCCGTGGATGTCCGTGTACGTCCGTGCATGCCTGTCTGAACTTTCCGCAAGCGATAACTTCCTAACGCTTTGTTAGAGTGTTCCGAAATTCGGCATATGCATTCCTTGAGTCAAGACGCCAGTTGGTATTGCATTTCAGCAACATCTGCCTGAAGGTGGCGCCACTGGGTCAAAATGAGTCTTGCTTCTTTGTGTCCACATGGACACCTGTTAAAATTTGATTACGTGATAACGTAAAGTGATAACGTTCAAATGCTTCGTCGGATTCTCCCGAAATTCGGCATACGCATATCTTGCGACAAGAGACTGGTTGCTACTGCATTTCAGCAACATCTGCCTGAAGGTGGCGCCACTGAGTTTTGCTTCTTCGTGTCCGTTCCAGTTAAAATGGGTCTTGTTCTCTTTGTGTCTGGCTGTTCAAATTCTTCACAGATGATAACTTCCAAAAGCTTTGTCGGATTCCTTCGAAATTTAGCATATACACTCCTTGTGACCAGACGTGGGTTGGTATTGCGTTTCAGCAAGATCCACCTGAAGGTGGCGCCACTGGATCTTGTTCCAATCTTCTGTGCATGTCCGTGGTTTCCATTCAAATTCTTCACAAGCGATAACTTCCAAATACTTTGTTTAATTAGGCATCCCTAGCCTTATGTGTTTGTCATTTTCTTCTTTCTTCCGCTTCTCGCTGTTAGTTTTGATTTTCATGTTGCTTTAAATGACGGACACCATTTTCTTAAATTTTGCTGTCCAGTCCTTCTATTCCACATCATATGATTTACACTAAAGCTTTTGCAGGAACCGTATTTTATTTCAGAAGTATAATATGATATAAACCCCTGTTAGTTTTGAATTTCGTGTCGCCTTAAATGAAGGACAACATTTCCTTCAATTTCGCTATCAAATCATTCTATTCCACATCATATGATTTACCCTAAAGGTGTTGCATGAACCATATTTTATTTCAGAAGTATAATATGAAATAACTGGCGGGGAAATCCCCGCAGTACTGAACCCATGGGTTTTTTTTTTTTTTTTTCGTGTCATCTTAAGCGAAGGACAACATTTCTTTCAATTTTGCTATCAAATAATTGTATTCCACATCATATGATTTACTCTAAAGCTTTTGCACGAACCATATTTTATTTCAGATGTATAATGTGGAATACCGAACTCCTGTTTTTTTTTGTTTTTTTTTTAAATTTCGTGTCATATTAGATGAAGGACAACATTTCCTTCAAATTTTGCTATCAAATAATTGTATTCCACATCATATGATTTACCCTAAAGCTTCTGTACGAATCATTTGTGTCCACACGTGTAGCTTATTATATTAATTACAACTGAGTTCCGAAAGTTTGGCATTTCGCTCACTTGCGCCTACATGTAGCACCACCTCGTGCCAAATCTAAATTTGATTTTGCTCATCAGAGTTTTCTCCAATTTGGTATTCAAATACCATGCCATGATATGTCCCTTGGGATTGTATTTCGCCTTGCTTCTGCATGCTGGTGGCGACACTTCGTGGAAAAATCTGAAATTTGTTTCTGGCAATAATTTGACAACTGCTCATCAGATTCTTCTCAAATTTGGTATTCATATGCCATAAGATGTCACTTAGGATTGTGTTTCGCACACTTGCGCCTACAAATCTAAATTTGGTTTCCAGGCAATAACTTTAAGGCCCTTCTTCAGATTCTTCCCAAAGTTTGTATGCTGATACATGTACCATGTCATGAGATGATGCTTGGGGTTGTGTTTTGCCCACTTGCACCTACAGGTGGTGAGACCTGGTGGCAAATTTAAAATTTGGTTTCCGGACAATAGGTTGAGGATGCATTCAGCTTCTCGTCAAATCTGGTTTGCAGATAATATGCCTTGAGATGTCACTTGGGGTTGCTTCTCATTTACATAATTTCCATGCTTCACTGCATGGAAACTACACGCTTAAAACTAAAGTGTTGAAACATACTCGTAAAGTGTTGAAATAACCCTTTGGACACATTTAAAGAGTTATTTCAACACTTTGCGAGTAAGTTTCAACACTTTAGTTTTAAGCGAGTATATTACAGAAGCAATCAACGTTCAGTCAGCTGTTCTGAGTTGATTTTAAAACTTCGGAAGGCAGAAAGACCCTTCCGCATCCAACGCCTATGAAGTAGCGGTTGCCTCCCTCATGTATATCCCCCGAGACCAACAATGCTAAAAAATATTGCTGCCATTTCGGCGGGGGATTTAGCATCCTCTGGCTGCTTGTTGGTATAGGGATCTGGGAGAGTGAATAGACACAGGAAAAGAATCGGAAAGTGCATTTAACGCCCATTGAGCATGAAATTAACATTAAAAGGAGGTGTGTACTTCTATCCATCGCTATTGACATGAATGAGAGTGGTTATGACGATTTCAGATTCAGAGGCAGATTGGGGGAGGGGTCTGAAACTACATGTAATTCACAATGGGTGACACGATCTTTACATTGCATGGTTCAGCACCCGTGCACTACTCCAATTATATGTCGATTATGCAGGTACACCATTAGAAAAATGATACTGAATAGGGAGGATCCTGTATTTAATTGTTATTGGTGTATTCAGCTCCACCTCCGCCCGCCCCGCCCTCTGCTCTTGCCAATGAACTTTTCTCTGATGCTCGCAACTGTTAAGAGCTGGCAGTGTGTATATATGTATAGCAAATCATATTAGGGCCCATTCAATTCTCGGAGAAGAGCATCATGGGTAAATTCAGAATGGACGACACGGTGATGTAGTTGGAAAGTTGGGTTTTTGTCGTATTTTCCACAAAATTGATGTATTTTTCCATGTAAAAGTGCCCAACAATATTTTATTTCACATCAGATGATTATTTTCTAATTTACAAGGCAGTTTACGCGAAGAAAGTTGCACAAATAAAAAATTGAAAAATCGATCAGAAAAATCGCCAATAAAATGGCTTATTTTTGTAATACGACGTCACTGTGACATCATCATAGAGGTCATCTTCAGTTTTGTTACATTTTTGGTAGTGCTGGAACCCAAGATATAGTGTGGCAAATTTTAGCTTCCTAGCCCCAAGGATAACGAAAATAAGGAAGCTATTGCGAAGCTAACTATTTTTTCAATGATAATATTTTCCCTTAGATGCCCTTTTGGGAGCCAGAAAGCGTGACACGGCCCAGATCAAGAGGCACCCCTTCTGATATTGTTCTGTATACCTCAAGTGATGAATGTGCCAAGTTTGGTGTTTTGGACCAGCGTGTCACGATCTTTTTGCTATGCCACCACACTAGATGTCACAATATGATGTTATACAGACCATGTATCCACACTACACAAAAAGGCGGATTTCACGTACTGGGGAAATGTATTGCTTATGAATGGGAGAGGCCACTGTTTGCACTTCTTTACATAGATGCCCACTAGTGTGGATGTTTGTGTTTCATGGCGTATGACCCGTAGGGTGCAGCTTGGAGAGGCCAAGATGACAAATACATTTACGGGATATATGTTATAGATATGGCATCCTATATTTCATATATCCAAAATAGTATGGTCACAGGTATGGAATATTTAGTATTAAATTATATTCCATACAGCAGGAAATGTAAAATAACCAATTATGGCAAGACTGCCTTAAATTTAATCAAATAATACTCTTTGACTATATTCGAGAGGTATGACGAAGTATTTGTATATATGAATATTTATTTAAATTTAACCTATCATTGAAATGCAATGTCGAAGTTCCATCAACCGGCTTCCTCCAAGAGGTACGTCTCATACTGGTTCATTATGATTTTAAACGGCATAAGAAGGTAATTCTTTTATGTTACAAATATTAAGATTTGACATCATGAAATAGTAATTCTGATACACTGCAAATATTAAGATTTCATCTAATTTCATCCAAATGAAGCATTATAAGTTATTTCACCGTCTGGTAAATATATGCATATTTCATTCAGTTTATCTCTTTCACTGATGGTTATACGGGTATGCCATTCCATTTTATATGGTCAGCGAATATATGGCAAAACTGAACTTTTGCAACCAGTTTGGTAAATACTGCAAATATATGCAAATGTTAAGGAATGACTGCGCTGTAAATATATTGGAAATATTTTCAGTTACCAACAGTTTAATCTCATTTAAATGTTATCAATAGTAATCTTTCATTTTGCAAATTAATGCAAATTTGAAAATGCGATATGGTTTTATTGTGTGTAGGTAAATAATTTTTATTTTGATCATTCAACACGCTCTCGTGCATAATGTGTGTGTGTAATATATGGCATAACACGACAAGTGCAAGGAAACTGTGTGGGGTTTCTTTGCTTATTTCATACAATACCAACTACAATGAATTGGTTAGAAAGCTCCACTTCTTGGCGATTTCTACTTCGTCGTTTCAGGAATCAGGAGTCACCCTGCAGCATAAGATGGAAACGAGGAATCCATGTAATATGTAGGACAACTCTTCCCAATACAACGTATAAAATAAGCCACGTGATTGACTGGTTATACACGTAGAAATATTACACAATTCAATGTAATATAATTTACAGAAATATGAAACAGAAGTAAAACTTCATACTGTCCTGTATCAAATTAGTCACAAATGCGGCCTTAATTTACTATCCATATCCGAGTATCGTACACTCTGGGTGGCGAAGAAATTGAATACACATGTTCAACTTCTCCTTGCTGAATCTTTGTGCTCTTTTGGGACCCATATTATACATATAGGCGCACAATAGTTCCGTTCGATTATTTCTGAGAAAAAAATCCAACAGCATGCCGTTTCCTCACTCCAACATGTCGAAACGCGAGTATTTTTTCTTGCGTACTTCTCCCACAAGCAAAGTTAGTGAACTGATTCTAGCTGTACACTGTATGCATGGTTATAACACATGCAGCACTTTTGTCTTGGCGAAACAAGCACGTTGTGATTGGTTGACCTTTATGTTAGCCCGATAAACGTAATAAGATTAGAATTCTGATTGACAGACAGGTCGGGCCTGCAGACAACCGGCGACTTTTACAGACATTAATCCCTAAAACAACCGTCTTCCCAAAATATCTGAAAGATAAACGGGAATATATCATTCGTCTATCGGATAACCTAAGATGAAGACCCGGCTTATCGGCATGGTGAAATAAGTTATGCAAGTTTATCCATGGTGGCCAAAAGAAATTAAATCCGAATGGGCGAAGTCTCCAATTTTCAACAATGCCCATATATATGTATCTTTATATCAGCCATGATCAAATGAAACATATAGAATGCAGTAGCTCCTATAAGAAACTGTCTAGACAGTGATATTCCTGAAATATCCCGATAAGAGAATTTCGGGTGCATTGCATTTTAAACCAGAGACCGTACATTCACAGTCTCTGATACTAGGTACCGTATACATTTAACAAAATGTGCACGATTTACCGTTCCAAGAATTGAGCCTAAAGCATATTTTGTCAACTTTTGAATACATGTCGAATATATCGTTAGTATACTCCACGTTGAAAAAATGGGAAGAAAAGTTATTCTGGTGAAGCTGACAAAGGAACTGCACGCCCCACTGCGCCAGTAGTATACAAAGCGTAAATGTCGGAGGATTTGTGGAAGACGGAATGTGGAAAAAGAAATGTGGGTTGTAAATGCGGGTTGTTTGACGTCGAACCAGCTTCAATATAACCCTCCGCCCTTATGGGGTAGTGTATACGGTTCTCCTCTGGACACCCGAAATTGTGCTCTTTACTTCCCGAGTGCGCATGTGCAGTCTACATGCCAAACTTCTCCTTTAGATGATACCCTTTTAGTATGAAAAAATCTCTATACATTAGATCGCGTCTATTTTTCTAAAATCTGATGTTACTTTATTGGTAAATTTATAATATTGAAAACAGTTTTTTCTAACCCCAATAGGGTTGACTGTGGCGATTGAATGCAAATGTGCATAGTGTATATCCACACGGCTCTAACTAGCCTATTTCACTGTTATGTTTTATTGTCAAATTTCAATCGCCGTTTTGGGACACCGATTTTGTGTACAATTGGTGTCTAATCAAACGTTTTCTGTGAAATCAGGAATCTATCCTAGCTCAAGTGAGAATACAAAAAATATCAAACTGGACCTGGCGCGGTTCAGTGAGATTTTGACCATCATGAAGATCTCACAGTGAAACATATTCTTATCGACGGTATAGATTTTAAGAGATTCTTTTTATCGAGCAGTTATTTCAGAAGATCTTTTTAGCCGAGTGAGAGAAGACTGTATCTTAGTTTATTTGAGAGAAAAGTAGATATATAACGCTTGTTCTGGCTCGGGAGCAGAGCAATCTGTTGAAATAGCTATACACGTCACCCGGTTATTTATACCTTATGACATCATCCACCTAATTTTACTACATATCTATACATATTCGGTTATTTATACCTGATATCATGCGACGTTCTCCCCCGAACCTATATATAAGCGCCCTTGTCTACCGTCATCCACCTAATTTTACTACATATCTATACATTTTCGGTTATTTATACCTGATGACATCATGCGACGTTCTCCCCCGAACCTATATATAAGCGCCCTTGTCTACCGTCATCCACCTAATTTTACTACATATCTATACATATTCGGTTATTTATACCTGATGACATCATGCGACGTTCTCCCCCGAACCTATATATAAGCGCCCTTGTCTACCGTCATCCACCTAATTTTACTACATATCTATACATATTCGGTTATTTATACCTGATGACATCACGCGACGTTCTCCCCCGAACCTATATATAAGCGCCCTTCTCTACCGTCATCCACTGAACTCGTCATCTCACTTCAAAGTTAGACTTCATACCTAATCAGCATTCCTGTAGCCTATGGAGTTGAAATTAACATTTCCGTTGAAGAGGATCTTCTTTATATTGCAATAGATAATAATTGCAAACCGTAGAAGGGTGTTAAGTTCACGGCCAAAGCCTGGGAAAAGCGGAAATCACATCACTACCATATAGATAAATATATTGAAGATGAGCGTCAATCTCCACTGACTATTCACCTAGCTGAAGATGTTTACTCGCTGATCATTGGAAAATCTGCGGTGAGTGAATTCTATTTCACATAAAATATCTCTCCCCAATGATAATGAATCGTCATAATATCTCATAGCTAGAAATACAACAATCCTGTGTTTTAACCCGACGGAGTATCTGTCTAACACACCATTACATATACGTTTGAGACAAGCATCTATATAGATTAACATACCCTTAAGTACAGCCATGTATGTTTGTGTTTGTTTTGCCTTTAGCCCTCCTGGTATAAGTGTATATCTAATATCACGATTAATTGGCGATCAACCTCAAATTCCCTTATATACAATGCGTACAAAGAGGATTTAAAATTAATGCTTACACGCTCTAAGATATCTTGGGTTTGTACCGTTTATTAAGTCCTGTCTAGGCAGTCTTCCTGGACCCAATACTAAAACAAATACAGTTACAACGAAAGTGACAACTGTTCTGAAAGAGAATTTCAAACGTCTATTTCAAGATTGCACTGATCAAAATGCCTATGTTGGTGTGGTTACCACTGGTCCCAGTAAATAACTGAGGTCATGCATGACATTAGTCTACCAGACTATCTATCACACATCAAGAACAAAACTCATAGAAGATCTTTGACTTGCCTCCGTTTGAGTTCACACACTTTAGAAATAGAGCGTGGTAGATACAAGGGTGTACCACCAGAGAATAGGTTGTGCCGGCATTGTTCACACAATGTACCCGAAGACGAAAGGCATTTCCTTGTAATCTGTCCACTGTATAATAACTTGCGTCGCTGCCTTATCAATAATATTACTCTCAAGTTAGGTGGGATAAGCAATCTTTTTGATCTAGCCATGGATCCTCCACCGATAATAGCTCAAGATGTGGGCTTCTTTATCTATTCCTGTTTTGAAAAGAAACAGCAAACTCTGTTTTAGTGAGTTTATATTCAAGCGCAATTGAATACTTTGATAACTAGATTACCTTACAGGTATTCATGTACATAATGTATATACACATAATGTGTTGCCATATCATATTTGTATGTTTTTCCATGGTCTTGTTCATGCGTACTCGGCTCCAAGTGGGCGTTTTAGTACAATAAATTCTATTCTATTCTATTCTATGAAGTATTGTGGACATCACTTCTTTACGCCACCATGATAAGGTATATTTTAATGCGATTATATATCACTGATCACCCTAAGTATATCTGCACATGGAACATTTCCCCAATGCATACATTTCTTATGCATCATCAGTACAGCCAGTATTAGCTGTATTGCATGTTAACTGTACTCGCGTTAAACATGCAGTACATGTATCACGGGTCATGTTGCATTTCCGAGGCCTATGTTATTTTTAACCACACATACTATAACATGTTACTTACGTATGGTGCAATTCTTCCTATAGCCACGTATATCCCAGTACGAAATGAAACGGTAAAAGCGTTTCGGAATTCACATACACACACCATCAATGCGTGAAAAACACAGAGCGCACAAATTGATACCTTTCATTATTTTGAAATGGCACGCTAAATTCGTTTTCGGCTACACCGACACATATGACTCAACACTTGTGATGTCAAAACCGTATAAAAGTCGTATTCTTCCAATTGAACATTTCTGTTCCTAATATCCTCCAACATTCTCTCAATGACACAAAACCACTTATTCTTCGGGTAATCCAAAAATCTGCACTGTATTCGTTGTTCGACGTCCGGTTATTGCGTGTTCAACCTGGCCCCCTGTTTATCCTCCGTACTTCGGCTGTTGTCCTGGTTTACAAATTGGTCATTCCACAAATAGGTGTTTCCCACTTATTATAGCTCGTTGCACTTACTTCTCTGACGTTTGTCTGGATAACCTTCACCTTAAGTCTAAGGTGCATATAGTACGTTCTGAACGCTAGTCTGAAACACCTAAAAAGTTAACTAATTCATGGTTTATGGGAAACAACTCTACATTAACCGTTTTCAGAACAACACACTGCGCTAACTAACAATTTTGTTTTCATTTGAGCAGTTTAAGATGTACCTGATGGAGGTCAAAATTCTATTAAACGGTGTCAGCCCATTTAGTATTTTTCTCTCTCTCTCTTTTGTAGAAGAACCAATCTTTAATTATGGATGAAGAAAAAGGGGATTACCAGATTAGGTAAGATTGTTATGTATGTTCTCATAAGTAGTGTTAAATGGACAGTCATAGGTCAAAGGTGTTAGAGCACAGGATTTGATGATAAATGAGTTTTGTCACAGACGAAGAGGAGTAGTGATGAAAAGGAGTAGTCGGATTCAAATGTTCGTGCTCAGGTGTCATTACTAGTACGGAATTACATATCGATGGAAATATTGTGATCATACATACTCTAGAACGACAGGTAACTAATGCCGCTGTATAGTCAAGAGAGGGGCGCACTGTACCACTACAAATATGACGTGATGCGATGTTACAGTGACTTATTGTAGGAATTTTAGAGCAAAATATATCAATATCTCGAAAACGGGAGGGGCTAGGGTTATGAAACTGGCACCATTGACACGAGATAACGGGTCATCTTTTGAGTACAAGGGCTTTAGTAATCGGATAAGGAAGAATCGAATATAAGCTGCTAGGTCAGAACGTATGATGATATTCTCGGAGGAAGAGAAGTAGTGGTCAAAAGAAACATCCCGAATCACGACTTCGTGTTCAGGGAAAATTGCATAAATAATAATCGAATCTTTTGTCTATTCTGCTCCAAGGCGCTTCGATAACATATGATGTGTATGACGCCCATTGTGTATGTATTCCAGCTGGGACGAAGACGAATTCGTGGAGAGCCCCACTAAATTGTGGGACTGCGAATTGGAACGACTCCGACAACTGAGATGTGAGTCGGGTGTAACACCGTCTTCGAGTCTAAACAATGGCGGTATCGACCTATCACACATCCCTGGCGATCGACCACGAAACGACTCACAGGTGAAAGCATCGGAGGTGAGTGCATTAATTTCGTGAAAACGAAATTTGAGATGTGTACCATATACATTATGCCTCAACGAAGGGAAATCTCTCTATAAATAGATAATACATGTATGGGAGAATTCTAATCAAACCATACACTAATCTTGGCTTAATATATTGAAGCAAATGTTCTCTCTTTACAGGTAAGAAAAAGAACATCTGCCGAAACGCATATCGTCTGCGTGAATCGGGCGTGACCTTGGGGCATGTATTCCTCCGCGGTGATGCGGAAAGGCGGTGATGCGGTCTGCCTCCGCGGACAGAAAGTAGTCCCAAAACCGTGGGTTTTCGTGAGAATGTTAGGCAATCTTCAGGGGCGACAGGGTCCCATAGTGAACTGATTGGGTACAAGCTCTCCGTATCAGTAGATAGACTCTCATCAATCTCTGTATCGGCTTCTTGTGCCTTGGAGTCTTTAATTCCATGTATATTTTTCTCGTGTCGCGTCATATCGTAACGTCTGGTGAACGTGCGTTGGCACTCAGAGCAAGTATAAGTCATATTGACGGTTGAACGTCGACTGTGCGTGTTTTGGCAATACACTTGCTTTTATAGACAGTAACGCCCGTCAACGCTTAGCTTAACGCTTCAACGCCCTGGTGAACTAGCTCAGAAGCCCTGATTTTCATGGAATTGCCACCAATACATCGAAATGCAGTGACGCCCGTCAACGCCCGTCGATACGCCTTAACGCCCGTCAACATCCGTCGTTACGCCTTAACGCCCGTCTCAATGCCTTAACGCCCTATTATTACGCCCTAACGCTCGTCTCAGCGCCTTAACGAGCGATAAAGGGGTTTTGGAGGACGATTAACCTTTGAACTCTGAGTGCACTTTCGGTCACGGTCTCAAATTTGGTACACAGGTTCCCCTTGAGGTCTAGTTGTGTGCAAGATCCCTTTTCTGGTCCGATTCGAAAATCCAAGATGGCCACAAGGCAGCCATCTTCGATTTCCCCATGAAACCTTGTTATCGCTATTTCTCAGGAAGTACTGCATGGATCTTTCTCTAATTTGGTACACAGGTTCCCCTTTGGGTCTAGTTGTGCAAGATACCTTTTCTGGTCCGATTCCAAAATCCAATATGTCCATCAGGCGGCCATCTTGAATTTCCCCATGAAACTTTGTTATTGCGATTTCTCAGGAACTACTGCATGGATCTTTGTTAAATTTGGTACACACGTTCTCCTTGTCGTCTAGTTGTGCAAGATACCTTTTCTGGTCCGATTCCAAAATCCAATATGGCCAACAGGCGGCCATCTTGGATTTTCCCATGCAACTTTTTTATCGTGATTTCTCAGGAAGTACTGCATGGATCTTTCTCAAATTTGGTACACAGGTTCCCCTTAGGGTCTAGTTGTGCAAGATACTTTTTTCGGTCCGAATCGAAAATCCAATATGGCCACAAGGCGGCCATCTTGCATTTCCCCATAAAACATTGTTATCGTGAATTCTCAGGAAATATTTCATGGATCTTACTGAAATTTGGTACACAGGTCCCACATGGGGCCTTATAGTGCAAGATACCTTTTTTGGTCCGATTCGAAAATCCAAGTTACGCTTCAAATTAGTACGGTATTCTCGAGTTGTGACGTTGCATCACAAGAGTCGGCGGATCAAACGGTGGGGCATATTCTATATATTGACTATAGAGAATATCCATACCTTCAGCTTCCATATCAAGGAGTTCAAATAATTCGGAATTAAAATGTATTTCTTCAATTTTAAATCAGTTTTCTTTAGTCCATGCAGTAGCAAGTGAAACGCCCCACCCTTTCGTCTGCCTGCGGGTCGGCTACAAGAAGGGACGTCACTCTTGTGACTCAACGTCACAACTCGATAACTGTAGACTACTGCATGTTTCGATCCAAGGGAGATAATCAGGATTCAGGCACTTTCGAAGTTTCAACATTACTGCGCGGATCGGATCCCTTCAGTATTAAGTATTGTACCATCTTACTATATTCGAGCATGGTATCTTAAAAGTGATATCTCAAACTAGCCCAGTAAACAGAACAGAATTAGCATTCGTTCCTAATTATAAAATCTTAAGTATGTTTCATAGTTCATACCAAAGTGTCAAAGAGATTGGTCTTCGCTTCCAGTACCCAATGATGACACGTGAAAAATAAATAAATAAAAAAATACTACAAAACGAAGGCGAACGATCCTCCGTACATGTACATTCACTTTCGGATTAACTTGGCTCATTTCTCTTGTATTATAACAACCGACATAAGTACAGTTTCTAGAAATCTTGAAACTCCTGAAACTTAGATTATATCTTGGTGTTTTTCGGTGTCCCTTTTTCGATCTTTTTCGCTCAGATTCGAAATTCTGTAAACAAAATTACAAATCGATCGTTTGTTCTTAGCAACAATGGACAAAAACATCCTCTAGTCATTAGCTTACAATTATCGGACAATGGTGGGCGCCAAGATCCTTCGGGATCTCTCGTTTTCTTGTAGAGCAAAGTATAAGGTGTGGGTATTTGATCGATCTCTTGCACGCTTAAGCGTACTTTAGGAGTGGTTCGAAGCCATTGGTTGAATTTCGGGTCCAAATGGGCTGTGCAGGGTCCCATATTGAAGCACTGGTGGAATAGACTACGCTTGACGAATCGAAAATGACGTCATTGTGCGCATGCGCAGTTGAAGAGTAGTAGAGAAAGGACATTTTGGGGTGCACATAGGCACATTTACTCTGCGTGGTCTAAATAGGCCTTGCAAGGCGTCATATTGAAGCGCTCGTGGAGTAGACTACAACTGGGGTGCTTTGAACTGGAGATGACGTCATGGAAAGTCAAGGAGTGGTAGCGAAGAGGGCATTTTGGGGGTGTGTTTGAGCTATACAGGGACCATTCCTGGTCCCAATGGGTCGCGAAGGTTCTCGTCTTGAAGCCCTCGTGACTACTCCTATCCAAATCAATTGTATTCTCTACCACATGTGTAGTGACAAATTTCCGACAGTATATTAATTGTCATTCTCATGGCATCAGATTGTATATCCCCTATTCTTATATCTAACTATGTATTCGTTTATTTTAATTGGTTGAGACACTATCACGTGATATTCCGCAATTCTCGATGTCTTATGAAAAAAACAGCTCGGCAATGTGATGCCCCACGATCTCGCGCCGATATCACACGATCACGCGCTGACGTCACACGGCAGTGGCAATGTCACACGGTCTCGCGCGTTTATCGCATTTATCTTTCGTGGCATTGTCGTCTGTTGTGCTGTCATTCCGCTGTGATCACGATGGCGTGTACAGACGGAAAGCGTTTTACGTTACCAACTGATGAAGAATTGGCCCAAATCATGGATAAAAAAGACAGCACGTCTGTTTGTATTGTTTATGTGGTTAGGAACTAGGTGAAGATAACTCCGGCTGTCACGTGATCCGTCAGTGACTTTTGACCTTTTGACCCGGATGTGACCTGTGACCCCGGATGTCACGTTACCGAATGTGACGTAATAGTGACGTCAATTTGATAAGTAATAAAAGAGCATCTGAGAGTCGATTTAGCGGCAGATGGTCACCAGGGGGCGCCACCAGTCTTGTGATGTCATTTCCGGTTCTGTTCACGTGACTGGAAGTGACCTTTTGACCACTGCGCACCAATATTAATATCCGGTATTGTGCGCATGTGCAGGGGTCAAAGGTCACTTCCGGTCACGTGACCGGGACCGGAAGTGACGTCCCAAGACTGGTGGCGCCCCCTGGCGGCCATCTGCGGCTAAATCGGCTCACAGATGCTGTTTATATACTACTGTCGTATCAGTTATACTTTCGATTAGCTGAACAACCAAAATGTCTCAGGAAATACTAAACATTCTCTTATGCCTCTCTTTAGGAAAAAGTGTTCCCATGCAGTAATGTGCACATTAGGGGAATATATTTATTTTAATTGGAATGCATACAAATATCTGACGCACTGCGAGATTCTCGAAAATGCTCTCAAATCAGAGCAGGGAGAGCATCAGCCCCCCCCCCCCCCCCGGGAAATGAGTCTTGGTGGGATAACCCTAAACCAAATGGATCATGTAGGGTCTCGCCGCGTAACTGGCGGATGGATGTAAAAGTAGGACTTTACTGGCAAAAAATGCCGGAAAACGGTCTCTACTGGACGACGGCTGAATTATGAATGACGGACCAGACGCTTGTAATTTACCTGAACCAATATATAGTGTGTGGGTATTTTTCGTTCCGTAGCATACGATGGGAGGGGTCTCGGGGCCGTTGGTTGATTTTGAAGCTCTCGGCGAGTAGACTACGTTTGATGTGGTTTGGATTGGAAGTGACGCCATTGTGTGCATGCGCAGTCTATAGGAGTAATAGAAAAGAGAAACATTTAGATCGATCTCTAGGGACCATCTTTGCTCTGAATGGACCTTGTCGGATGCCGTATTGAAGCGCTCGTAGAGTAGACTACGATTGGAGTGGTTTGGACAGTAAATGGCCTCAGAGATTACCAGAAAAGTTGGATGACTTTTGAATACGAATAAGAGCGAACATCGCCGAAGATTGTCGCCACACAACGGTAGTTTCTTATACTGCGGTTTCTGATTGGACAAGAGCGAACACTGCCGACAACACCATACAAGAAGTGTAACACCCAACGCGGCTCGCCAAGGTTGGGTGTGATTTGATGGAGGGGATAATATAATGTGTAATACGCAATATTTTGGGCAACAACTGACTACTGACACAACCAATATTTCGGGGTAAAGTTATTGGTTCTAGACTGGCTTCGTGTGTTTACGGAGAGAAAATGTGCTGTTTTCAGTTCGAAATAGGCGATTTTGCGCAAATCCACTACTTCAAGATGCTGTTATTCAAACACCCTAAGACCCAGAGAGTGGAACTTATTAAGACCATAAGACATAATATACTTCAAAAGCTCTGAGAAGCATATGCGGCTCATTTTGACTCGATATTTCGACTCCTTATTTTGTCATCCTCCAGCTAACTGAAAACATTCTTTCGTAGGTGACATTTCTTTTTGGCACTTCAAAGCGCATCTCATGGTGGCCAAGGAGAGTGATAGAGAGAATTAACTAGGTTTAATGTCGCGTTCAGCAATATTTCAGCTATATAGCGAAGATCAAACAAAATTCTAGGTATTCTAATAAAAGCAAGTCAACAACCTAGCAAACCAGAAGTAATCAACACAACACACCAAAAGACATGCACATACATTAAAACTTATTCAACTAACCGATTTCTCAGTAGATATATAACGCTTGTTCTGGCTCGGGAGCAGAGCAATCTGTTGAAATAGCTATACACGTCATCCGGTTATTTATACCTTATGACATCATCCACCTAATTTTACTACATATCTCTACATATTCGGTTATTTATACTTGATGATATCATGCGACGTTCTCCCCCGAACCTATATATAAGCGCTCTTGTCTACCGTCATCCACCTAATTTTACTACATATCTATACATATTCAGTGTATCAGAATGTTTCCCATATGTTGGAAGTTGAAATCTGGAATTGCCATATAACACTATTCCAACACCCGAGGAGACAGTTGAATGCGAATCAGTCGAATGGATAACTACATCGTCGTAAACATGCAAATTTCGCGTCAGTTTGAATAAAAGCATCCATTTCGACGAGACTTGGGTCGTGGCCTTAGTAGAAATATTCATTAAAAGACAACCACAGGTTAAATCGCGATCTCTTTTACGCATATATTGTAATATATGTGGAGATTCATTCGTGGGCGAGACGAAAGTACCTCTACTACGCTACGTCGAGGCCTCTGGACTCCAGAAAAAACCGGTATCTAGGATATACTCCACGCCGCATTACCTACCGATCATTTTAAGCGACGTACGCTATCTAGAAATCGATATAACCGACGAACAGGGTGAACCGGCAACATTTCTCACCGAATCCGTCATCGTAACGCTTCACGTAAAACAACTATGACCGGGAGACCGTTGTACACCCCGATGTGAATAAATGGATCAGATTTTATCGGAACGAGGCAAAGTCTGTCCATAAACCCTCAACATATTTTAAGAAGCAGAAAGGTGGAGGACTCGGCGGTAAGACGGGTGAATCCTGCATTATTCCCATCGATCCCCATTCTAAAAACCTCAGCGAGAAGAAGTTAAAGACACCGGCTATTCAGCTTACGGCCCCCTCTCAACAAGCGGTCGAACAAGCCAAGTCTGAAGTCTCGAGAACTCATCGACAGGAACCCATAAATAGGAAGCGTTCTCTCCCTACCTTCAGTTCACCCACCGATAAACCGAGAGCGCGGACCAAAAGATCGCGTCTCTTCAAGTTATAATATGGCACTCCTCACCGACGAAGGGTTCACCGAAGGTCAACCTAGCGAATTATCGCTGTTCTCATTACCCCCTACACAAACAGCGGTTGAAAGTCGCTATGTTATCGACGTTCGACCGTCTTCTCAGATCCCCGAAGATGCACCCGTTGAATTCCTGATATCCGGTCAAGGCTCGGATTACATCGACTTGAAATCCTGCAGACTCTACGTTAAGGCTAAAATAACCCACAGAGATGGTACCTCTTTGATCAAGGACGAAAAATGCGGCCCTATCAATTTACTCCTCCAAACTATGTGGTCTCAGATAGACGTCTCCATGCAGGGTAAGCTTATGACAATCATGGACAACAGTTACCCGTATAAAGCGTACATTCAAACGCTAATGAATTTCGGTGAAGACGCTAAAACAACTCAGCTGTTCCCTCAACTGTATGTAGCCGATGAAGGTATTAATCTGAATTCCACGGATCCCGCAACAGGAGGAAATGTCGGGCTTACACAGAGAAGCAGATTCATCGCGGAGAGTAATGTATTCGAAATGGAAGGAAACTTCATGCAAGATGTTTTCAAACAGCAGCGCTACTTGCTCAACAATGTGGATGTATACATCAAAATGTATCGCTCCACACCGCAGTTCATCATGATGTCGGGCGAAGAAAATCCGATGTATAAACTGATGATACAAGACATCAGCCTGAAAGTTCATAAAGTTCGCGTAAACCCCGGTGTGATATTGGGACATGCCAAGATCTTGGAAAATACATCTGCCAAATATCCGTACGTGAGGACGGAGACCAAAATGGCTTCCTTAGCCGCGGGACAGACCCTCTTCCGCTGGGATAATATGTTTTTATCCGTCTACCCCAGCAGACTGGTGATAGGATTCGTATCGTCCAAAGCCGTCGCGGGGGATTATAAAAAGAACCCCCTAAACTTTCAACACTTCAAACTGGCCAATCTCTCGGTGAATATTGACGGTGTAACGACTCCGGGTCACTTCCTGAGAACGCGGTATAACTCGTTCTCGAAGAGTTCATTCACATCGGCTTACCTGAGCTTGTTCGATAGCATAGGACGTACCGGAGATAACTTTGGTAATTCTGTAACCTGGTTTGATTATCATAACGGCTCTACCCTCTACGCCTTCAACCTCGACCCCTCCTACGCCGCAGAAGACCACCTTCAGCTCTTAAGACTAGGCAACGTGCGTCTGGAAGCAACCTTCGAGGAACCATTGCCCGAAAACGTGAGCTGCGTTGCCTATGCCGAATTCCCAGCACTGTTCGAGGTGGATAAGTCTCGTAACATCGTCTCCATTACACCATGAATACGGACGAACTTCTTTGCATCATTCACGGCGACCGTACGCTGGACGCATGCGTACGCGGCGTGTACCCGGCTGACAAAGTTCCAAACCATGTGGTACGAACACCAGCAGCTTATATCGTGAATACCGACGTGGCGAGTCTCCCCGGAGAACACTGGGTAGTGTTTTATTTGCGCGACCAGCGAGGAACATTTTTCGATTCCCTAGGACATCCCCCGGAATATTATTCGAACCAGTTTGTAAAATTTCTCGAAAACAATAGTAAATTCCATTATTACAGCGAAAGACAGCTTCAAGGAGATAACTCTTTTACTTGCGGTCACTATTGTATATATGTCTTACTTCAGCTTATACGGGGTATATCCCTGTCCAGTACCGTGACGGATTTCGATCAGAACCATTGTCATAACGATTGTTATGTATACAATTTTGTCAGACGATATTTTCCTCATTGTTTGTATAATCCTCTTCTTACGTATTGTAGTTGCTAGATCATTTGGTTTCTTCATAATAAAAATGGTTATGTAAACCACACACGCATTGGTTCCTTATTTTATGTAAAGGGATGTCAATCTCTGTAGTCATCATTCTAGTCGATAGGTATGGATGCGAACGGTTGGCGAGCCTATTTGTCGCAAGCCTATTTCAACCCGAAAAACCCCATTAGTTTCACGGGACCTTCTAAAGCACACGCCTTATTGAAGGATAAGGGATATAACGTAACGCTTAAAGATTTGACGCAGTGGTTGAGCGACCAGGACGCCTACAGTTTACAAAAGCCCGTTCGATACACCTTCAGGAGAAACAAGGTCGTCACGGCGGGTATTGACGATCTTTGGGATACCGATCTAGCAGATGTGTCGAATGTTTCCGAGCACAACAATGGCGTGCGGTTCCTCCTGTTCGCCATAGACGTCTTCTCGCGATATTTGTGGGTTATTCCTCTTCCCAATAAACAGCATAGGGCTATAATTTCAGGACTCGACCAAATCTTGATTGAGGGGAGACAACCTAAATATCTTCGTTTCGACAAAGGAAGCGAGTACAACAACCGATGGGTAAAAGCCTATTTGAAGAAGAAAGACATTCATTTCTACGTTACCCATAATGAAAAGAAAGCGAATTATGCGGAAAGAGTCATCAGGACGATGAAAAATAGTATATACAGATATTTCACCCATAAGCAAAGCTACCGTTATTTAGACGTCTTACAAGACCTGGTGCGCGATTACAACAAACGACCGCACACATCTCTACGCAACAGTCCTTCAGACGTTAACAGTGGGAACGAGGCGCTCCTATGGAAGGAAATGTACGTTGACACAGTGAAACGAGGTCGAAAACAAACGTTCACATTGAATATCGGTGATACCGTGAGAATCTCTCACGTGAGGTACGCTTTCCAAAGAGACTATCAAGCTAAATGGACGGAGGAACTCTTCATAATTGCTAAACGATTCCGGAGGCGAGGCATCGCCGCATATGAACTCAAGGATTTTATGGACGATGGCGTACAGGGGACATTTTATAAACATGAACTACAGCGAGTCAGAAAAGATCCCGACGCGTTATGGCGTAAAGACGATGTTCTCAAAACGCGACGGAGGAGAGGTAGAGTCGAAAAACTGGTTACATACATGGGTTGGCCTATCAAATTCGCGAGCTGGGTTCCCCAAGAGGACATCGAGACCATCCGGTAGAAGCTCCAAGCGCGAAAGCATACTTAGGGAGTGGCATAAGTGATTTATAATCAGTTTATCTTCCGCTTGCAACGCATCAGCACAGTTTTTAACAATCATGGATTATACAACAACGAAATTAGTACATCCATTTACGATGAAAGTTGTGGGTCCTACCGCTAGTGGAAAGAGTGTATGGGTAGATAAGTTATTGCGAGGTATTACAGAATATGTTCAGCCTACACCGCAGAGAATTATCTACTCTTATGGTAAATGGCAACCTCTTTACGAAGAAATGTCGAAGAGGATGCCGGAGATAGAGTTTGTCCTAGGAATACCACACCATCTTGGCGCTGACGCTTATTTTAATCCCACCGTGAGGAATCTAATCATCATAGACGATCTCATGACAGAAGCGAAAAACGACACGAGAATATCCGACCTCTTCACCAAAGGATCTCACCATGACAACGCATCTGTTATCTATATAGTGCAAAACTTGATCGAGAGGGGGAATGCTTCAAGGGATATCGCGTTAAACTGCCAATACGTGGTTTTATTCAACAACCCCATCGACAAACAACAAATCGCGTTATTGGGTCGTCGTATATACCCAACCCATCTCGATTACTTCATGAAGGTATACGAAGATGCCATTTCAACCCCATATGGTTCTATGTTCATAAACCTAAAACCGAGCACATCGGAATCGCGACGACTCGGGAAAAATATCCTCACAAATATCCAGAGAGGCGATGGTCTATACACCAAGCAAATACCGCCCTGGTTCAAAGTCACAGAGCAGACAGGAGGTAGAAGAAGCGTCACAAGATCACACGTAGCAGGAGATAATGGGTATCCAAACGTTAAAACTCCTAAAACGGTGTTACGTAAAATATGGAGGAAACAATTCGGTATTCCTACACGACTAGCGTATAGTGACTCTATCAATGAGAAGAAACTTAAGTATATGAACGAGGGATACACGGAGAATCAGGCTATCAGATTGGCGGAGGAGGACTTTACACCGCAAATGAGTCGCTACGAGAAGCAGCCCTCAGCACAGTGTCAAATCTACACGCTCTCCAGGAGAAGGATCGCACCATGGGTGAAATCATGAACACGTGTAAAAAGTTACAGAATGGAGATGAAGTGGATTTTCAAGAAGCGTGGGGTGCGAGCGTTCACCTGAGAAAACATTTACTAGATGAACTCTAGAATAGAATGAAGGGACAACTCTCGTATTACCATATATTTAATACATATTGCTCTATACATAGAACATGTGACTATCGTAACATGATCATAATTTTATCTCAAAATTATAAGTTTTTGATGGAATAAAAACATCTTGTACAAACGGTGCACTGTTTTCGTTATAATTATTATTTCTTTTCAAATTGCTATTACGGATGAATAATCAAGAATCTATCAGTTAATGCGCAGTGGGCGAATACATACTACTAAATACCAAACCGAGTGAAAAGTTCACTCAGAGAGATTACGCCAATGACCATAAGCCCGAGACGATATCCCATCATCTAGGAGATAGCGTTTATCGTCGTACGGGGACAGGGCGATTTTATTCAAAGTCACTGTATACAATTGATGTTTCTCGCTTTGAATACGCTGCATTCGAGATATCTGCTGACTCAAACCGAACAGACACTCGCGGTAAGAAGCGTGTCGTAGCTCATTCTTTACCACGTGTTTGTTAATACCGGCCGTCTCATCCTTCATCTTACCCAACACTTTCTTATTGTGAACGCTGAAAAGAAAATGTGATGACGGGTAATCGCTAAAATCGAACAAATCCATACGCTCTCCCATATCCTTATAAACATCCTCGCCCTCGATGCGATAGAGTAAGGAATCGGTGTCGGCGAATAGCACCTTGACTTTTTTCCCATACCTCGGTTTGATATAAGAAAAATGGAAATCATACATCAAGATCTTTGATAAGTCTAAGATTGCGAATCCAACGTAAATCAGCCTGTTCAATACCAGTTTACGTTTCAACATTTGAACCGCCGCCAGGTCCTCGCAAAAGAACTTGAACGCGTGAAAATTAGGCATGCACACGAGCTTTCGCAATCGCTTGACGCGATTGACCAATTGCACATCGACCCTATTCCTAAGATTTTCCATGGTCTTCCCGAATACAGAATTTATTCATCAGTTTGAAAAAATCTTTTTTAAATTCGTTTAGAGCAGTCTTCTCTTCCCAGTGTTGAAGTCTATATAGGTGTTCAACCACGGAGCCTGTTGGAACGCCAACACGCGATGAACTTTGGTGATCGTCATCCTCAAAGTCGTGTATTGTTTCAGTTACGATAGTGTAGCACGTAACTGGATTTAGGACGAAGATTGGGCGCGAATTTCTCAGAAGGCGTACCTCCCAAACCGAGTTTGCTACCCAATTGACGGGCATATGGCGAGAGCATGTCGGCGGTTATTTTCAACTTTTCAGGGGCTAGGAGATAGTCGTCGTGCGAATCGTGTAGATGATGGGGATAGTCCATATCAACCTCGGGCATGTAACCTTCGGAGCTATCGTCGACCACACGAGTCACATCTAGCGCCTGAATATCCTCGGGACTCAACCAACGGAAACCGTGCGTCGGCAATGTCTCAGACATTGCTCATCCGTAAAGGTTATTCATGTCCAGATACATCAGGTACTGAGTAGGCTCGTCCGGTCTATAACCCGGGAGACTGGGGTTATTGGCCTTGGCGTGACGATGCGAGATCACCGAGATACCGCCTCTAACCCCCTTTTCCACGAACAGATGCATATCGATATCCGTGAGGAGTTCTAGTCGCACTCTAGTCATTTTCAAACAAGCTTGCCACGCCAGGCCGTGTGAGGTATAGAAATGGGCGGGATCTAACTCGTAATAGTTTAGACAGATATCACGAAAATTTTCGAAGACATCGGTCAACAATAAAACGTCGGACGCGAGGTACAAGTCGTGATACTCGCCTATGTTCTCGATGCCGAACCTGGACCAGACCGTATGGGCATGTTCGTAATCCTCCTGCGGGAGAGGTTCTTGCGTTAAATTGTTGAAGAATGCCTCTCTAGGTGGTAACTCCTTTTCTTCAAACACCTCGACGGAAGTGACATAGTCGTACGGATAAACTCCATTGCGTAATAACAGGGGCAGTAACTCTCCATTCACGTACTGACTTAGATGAGGGAACTTGGCGGAACCTTCTTTGGCCAGGTTTTCCACGAGCTTTTCTAAAGACGCGCTCATGAATTGGAATGAGTCGATAAAATCCATGTGAAATATATTTCTCCATGTTGTTGGGAATGCATTTCAAAGGTTTGTCCTTGATTTGACCGATGACTTGCATGATGATATGAGAATCATAATTTTTCAATCCATGGAACACGACAGAAATTCTCTTTTTGAATTTGTAATTGATACTACACTCGTTATGAGCAGCCGCGCGAAAAAGACCTGTCGCGTGGCAGTGATCGCGGACGCGATCATTTCCGAGCTCTTCGCCACATATATGGCATAGTTTGGCGCCGTTAAAAGCCCGCCAGTCGTCGCGTGTCATTCGAATGGGTCGAGGGTTATGGTAGAACGAATCTATTTTTTCCTGTTCCTTCAACATGTGTTCCACGAATGAATACGAGGAAAACAGAACTTTCCAGTTACACCCTAATGCCATCCATTTGTAATTTACTCATGATGCTCTGCTCCGAATATTATGCTACAGGCTCAAAATAACTTCAATATCATAAGCTATATATAACTGCGCTAAGTTACAGTTCTCAACATTTCTTCATTTTGGAGCACCAGGGAAAAGTTCTATGAGAAGAAAGTGGGGTGGCTGAAACCACCTAAACCAATTAGGTTTCAAGCCCGTAGGCTGGTTTGGCAACAGGGAGGTTCGGTAGAGAATATTGCGGAACTCCTGATGCGAGCGCCGCAGGCGCGAAGCCCCGCTAGGGGGTCCTGGGGCATTAATATTCATTAATAGACAACCACAGGTTAAATCGCGATCTCTTTTACGCCTATATTGTAATATATGTGGAGATTCCTTCGTGGGCGAGACGAAAGTACCTCTACTACGCTACGTCGAGGCCTCTGGACTCCAGAAAAAACGGTATCGAGAATATACTCCACGCCGCATTACCTACCCATCATTATAAGCGATGTACGCTATCTAGAAATCGATATGACCGACGAACAGGGTGAACCGCCAACATTTCTCACCGAATCCGTCATCGTAACGCTTCAGGTAAAACAGTTATGACCGGGAGACCGTTGTACAACCCCGATGTGAATAAATGGATCAGATTTTATCGGAACGAGGCAAAGTCTGTCCATAAACCCTCCACGTATTTTAAGAAGCAGAAAGGTGGAGGACTCGGCAGTACGACGGGTGAATCCTGCATTATTCCCATCGATCCCCATTCTAAAAACCCCAAACGAGAAGAAATTAAAGACACCGGCTATTCAGCTTACGGCCCCCTCTCAACAAGTGGTCGAACAAGCCAAGTCTGAAGTCTCGAGAACTCATCGACAGGAACCCATAAATAGGAAGCGTTCTCTCCCTACCGTCAGTTCACCCCCCGATAAACGGAGAGCGCGGACCAAAAGATCGCGTCTCTTCAAGTTATAATATGGCACTCCTCACCGACGAAGGGTTCACCGAAAGTCAATCTAGCGAATTATCGCTGTTCTCATTACCCCCTACACAAACAACGATTGAAAGTCGCTATGTTGTCGACGTTCGACCGTCTTCTCAGATCTCCGAAGATGCACCCGTTGAATTCCTAATATCCGGTCAAGGCTCGGATTACATCGACTTGAAATCCTGCAGACTCTACGTTAAGGAAAAAATAACCCACAGAGATGGTACCTCTTTGATCAAGGACGAAACATGCGGCCCTATCAATTTACTCCTTCAAACTATGTGGTCTCAGATAGACGTCTCCATGCAGGTAAGCTTATGACGGTCATGGACAACAGTTACCCCTATAAAGCCTACATTCAAACGCCAATGAATTTCGGCGAAGACGCTAAAACCACTGAGCTAGTGCCCCAACTGTATGTAGCCGACGAGGGTATTAATTTGGATACTGCGGATGCCGCAACAGGTCAAAACAGGTACTTGCTGAACAACGTTGACGTTTACATCAAAATGCATCTCTCCACACCGCAGTTCATCATAATGTCGGGCGAGGACAATCCGACGTATAAACTGGTGATACAAGATATCAGCCTGAAAGTCGAGAAAGTTCGCGTAAACCCCGGCGTGACTTTGGGACACGCCAAGACCTTGGAAAATACATCGGCCAAATATCCGTACGTGAGAACGGAGACCAAAACGGCTTCCTTGGCCACTGGACAGACCCTCTTCCGCTGGGATAATATGTTTGTATCCGTCTACCCCAGCAGACTGGTGGGGGGATTATAAAAAGAACCCTCTAAACTTTCAACACTTCAAACTCGCTAATCTCTCGAACGCGGTATAACTCGGACTGGGTGAAGAGTTCGTTCTCATCAGCGTACCTGAGTTTGTTCGATAGCATAGGACGTACCGGCGATAACTTCGGTAATTCTATAACCTGGTACGATTATCACAACGGCTCTACCCTCTACGCCTTCAACCTCGACCCCTCACTTGAAGATCACTTCAACTCCTGAGACAAGGCAATGTACGTCTGGAAGCGACCTTCGACGAACCATTACCGGAAAATGTGAGCTGTATCGCCTATGCCGAATTCCCAGCACTGTTCGAGGTGGATAAGTCTCGCAACATCGTCTCCATAACACCATGAATACGGACGAACGTCTTTGCATCATTCACAGCGACAGTATGCTCGACGCTTGTGTACGAGGTGTGTACCCGGCTAACAAAATTCCAAGCCACGTGCTACGAACACCAGCGGTTTTTATCGTGAATACCGACGTGGCGAGTCTCCCCGGGGAACACTGGGTAGTGTTTTATTTTCGCGACCAGCAAGGAACATTTTACGATTCCCTAGGACATCCTTCGGAATATTATTCAAACCAGTTTGTAAAATGTCTCGAAAACAACAGTAAATTTTATTATTCCAGCGATAGACAGCTTCAAGGAGATAACTTTTTACTTGCGATCACTATTGTATATATGTCTTACTTCAGCTTATACAGGGTATATACTGTCTAGTATCGTGACGGATTCCGATCAGAATCATTGTCATAACGATTGTTATGTATACAACTTTGTCAGACGATATTTTCCTCGTGTTTCTATAATCCTCTTCTTACGTATTGCAATTGTTAGATCATTTGCTTTCTTCATAATAAAAATGGTTATGTAAACCACACACGCATTGGATGTCAATCTCTGTAGTCATCATTCTAGTCGATAGATATGGATGCGAACGGTTGGGGAGCCTATTTGTCGCAAGCCTATTTCAACCCAAAAACCCCCATTAGTTTCACACGAATGAATAATCAAGATTCTATCAGTTAATGCGCTGTGGGCGAATACATACTACTAAAAACCAACCCGAGTGAAAAGTTTACTCAGAGAGATTACGCCAATGACCATAAGCCCGAGACGATATCCCATCATCTAGGAGATAACGTTTATCGTCGTACGTATACAATTGATGTTTCTCGCTTTTAATACATTGCATTCGAGATATCTGCTGACTCAAACCGAACAGACACTCGCGGTAAGAAGCGTGTCGTAGCTCATTCTTTACCACATGTTTGTTAATACCCTTCGCGGTCTTCTTCTCCGTACCACTGTACATCAAACTATACATTTTAGGCCGTAATCCCAAGAATTCCTCGATGGGGAGACCGGCCGTCTTATCCTTCATCTTACCCAACACTTTCTTATTGTGAACGCTGTAAAGAAAATGTGATGACGGGTAATCGCTAAACTCGAACAAATCCATACGCTCTCCCATATCCTTATAAACATCCTCGCCCTCGATGCGATAGAGTAAGGAATCGGTGTCGGTGAATAGCACCTTGGCTTTTCCCCCATACCTCGGTTTGATATAAGAAAAATGGAAATCATACATCAAGATCTTTGACAAGTCTAAGATTGCGAGTCCAACGTAAATCGGCCTATTCAATACCAGATTACGCTTCAACATTTGAACCGCCGCCAGGTCCTCGCAAAAGATCTTAAACGCGTGAAAATTAGGCATGCACGCGAGCTTTTGCAATCGCTTGACGCGATTGACCAATTGCACATCGACCCTATTCCTAAGATTTTCCGTGGTCTTCCCGAATACAGAGTTATTCATCAGTTTGAAAAAATCTTTTTTAAATTCGTTTAGAGCAGTCTTCTCTTCCCAGTGTTGAAGTCTATATAGGTGTTCAACCACGGAGCCTGTTGGAACGCCAACACGCGATGAACTTTGGTGATCGTCATCCTCAAAGTCGTGTATTGTTTCAGTTACGATAGTGTAGCACGTAACTGGATTTAGGACGAAGATTGGGCGCGAATTTCTCAGAAGGCGTACCTCCCAAACCGAGTTTGCTACCCAATTGACGGGCATATGGCGAGAGGATGTCGGCGGTTATTTTCAACTTTTCAGGGGCTAGGAGATAGTCGTCGTGCGAATCGTGTAGATGATGGGGATAGTCCATATCAACCTCGGGCATGTAACCTTCGGAGCTATCGTCGACCACACGAGTCACATCTAGCGCCTGAATATCCTCGGGACTCAACCAACGGAAACCGTGCGTCGGCAATGTCTCAGACATTGCTCATCCGTAAAGGTTATTCATGTCCAGATACATCAGGTACTGAGTAGGCTCGTCCGGTCTATAACCCGGGAGACTGGGGTTATTGGCCTTGGCGTGACGATGCGAGATCACCGAGATACCGCCTCTAACCCCCTTTTCCACGAACAGATGCATATCGATATCCGTGAGGAGTTCTAGTCGCACTCTAGTCATTTTCAAACAAGCTTGCCACGCCAGGCCGTGTGAGGTATAGAAATGGGCGGGATCTAACTCGTAATAGTTTAGACAGATATCACGAAAATTTTCGAAGACATCGGTCAACAATAAAACGTCGGACGCGAGGTACAAGTCGTGATACTCGCCTATGTTCTCGATGCCGAACCTGGACCAGACCGTATGGGCATGTTCGTAATCCTCCTGCGGGAGAGGTTCTTGCGTTAAATTGTTGAAGAATGCCTCTCTAGGTGGTAACTCCTTTTCTTCAAACACCTCGACGGAAGTGACATAGTCGTACGGATAAACTCCATTGCGTAATAACAGGGACAGTAACTCTCCATTCACGTACTGACTTAGATGAGGGAACTTGGCGGAACCTTCTTTGGCCAGGTTTTCCACGAGCTTTTCTAAAGACGCGCTCATGAATTGGAATGAGTCGATAAAATCCATGTGAAATATATTTCTCCATGTTGTTGGGAATGCATTTCAAAGGTTTGTCCTTGATTTGACCGATGACTTGCATGATGATATGAGAATCATAATTTTTCAATCCATGGAACACGACAGAAATTCTCTTTTTGAATTTGTAATTGATACTACACTCGTTATGAGCAGCCGCGCGAAAAAGACCTGTCGCGTGGCAGTGATCGCGGACGCGATCATTTCCGAGCTCTTCGCCACATATATGGCATAGTTTGGCGCCGTTAAAAGCCCGCCAGTCGTCGCGTGTCATTCGAATGGGTCGAGGGTTATGGTAGAACGAATCTATTTTTTCCTGTTCCTTCAACATGTGTTCCACGAATTTTTGCCTCGCATCCTCGCCTCGAAATACATCGGTCAATCCAACGACTTGGTAGGCAAACCCCGAAGCGGCGGGATGGGCTCGTTTCTGAGTATAAGAGTTCGAGGGATCGGGAGAGCAGGAGTCGATTTTTTCTAATAGCGATTCGAAGTCAGCGTAAATGATATATGGAACTTTTAGCTGCTTGGCCACATCCGTGAATTGAAACCCTTTGTCGGCTTCTTTCGGAAGTTCGATTTTTTGCGGTCCGTGGATCTGACAGTAAGGTAGATGAGCCTTCAACAGATCTCCCCTAATAAACCCGTGCAGGCAATAGGGACAGAAATGCTTTCTGCGATTATAGCGATTCTGATCGAACAGAAACTTATTTAGACCTTTAATCCAACAGTAGTGAGACGTTTTATCATCGGCGATGAGAAGTAAATTCACGTGAATGTCACACCGTTTGCGCGTGATATGTATGGGGAAGACCTCGTCATCCGCGTATCCGAACAAATTGACGGAGATTTGGTTGAGCTTCTCGAATTTAAGGATATCGCCGGGCTTCACTGGGAAGTCGATATCCCCGAAATGCAACTCGTGTTCGCACGGTCTATATTTAGATACCCGTTGCGAATTTTTCGCAACTGGGTGGAGCGCCGCCAAAATTGACCATTTAAAACATTCCTCGTCCAGCTTGTTGAATACGTTTATGATCGCGTGTTTCAAATGCAATTTTGATGGTAGAGGGATGTAGCTGGAGCCGCGGAGGGGTTGATATTGGGCTATGTGAACGTTCAACTGTAAGATTTCATCCAACTGCCAGTTAGAACCTTGACGAGTTTATTCTACGAATGTTTCGTGGATTTTTTTTCCACGATTCATAGATAGCGTTCTGTACGTCCTCCTCTTTCAATATAATGTAGCATATACCTCTAAAATAGGGTTGTGTCGTTTGCATATTTCACCTTCACCTTTGGTAAATGAACATTTGATAGCGATGTAGAACTTCATACTACCGGTCGACTTAAGACCACTTTTCAATAGACAGTTCACTTGTTCATAATATTGCGTGAATAGTACGCTAGCGGACCCCACTGGGCGTATCGTGTGAACTTTTAGCGCGCCATTCAAAGCCGTCTGCTGCCCCCCCCCCCCCACCGGGCGTATCGTGTGAACTTATAGCGCGCCATTCAAAGCCGTCTGCTGATAAAGCAGAATGTCCTGCTTCGTCTCTCGTCGATGGGGCGGGGTCTTGTACCGTGCTCGTCGATGGGGCGGGGTCTTGTACTGTACTGGTGGATGGAGTGGGGTATACTTGCACATCGGTCGATACATTCTGCCCCGACCCAATTTGCTCCACGGCATGTTGTATACGTGTGAAATGAGCACTATCGAGTCTGTGTGTTCTAATATGTCTATCCAATTTGTCTGTTCTCCGAAAGGACGCCTGACACACGTCGCATGAAAAAGGTGATTTAGTGTGAGTTGTCCTGATGTGCCGCTTCGTCTTCGCCCTACGCGTGAAGGTTGCTGCACAAATATCACAAGAGAAAGTGGCGCTGATCTTGGGTTGCTTCGCTTGGCGGATATGCGTCTCGGCAGACGTTTTTTTTCTTACCTGCAAAGAGAGAAAATTTGCTTCAATATACTAAGCCAAGATTAGTGTATCGTTGGATTAGAATGTATAATCTATTTATAGAGAGATTTGCCTTCGTTGAGGCATAATGTATATGGTACACATCTCGTATTTCGTTTTCACGAAATTAATGCACTCACCTCCGATGCTTTAACCTGTGAGTCGTTTCGTGGTCGATCTCCAGGGACGTGTGATACCGCCATTGTTTAGATGGTGTTACACCCGAAGATGGTGTTACACCCGACTCACATCTCGGTTGTCGGAGTCGTTCCAATTCGCAGTCTCACAATTTAGTGAGACTCTCCACGAATTCGTCTTCGTCCCGTCTGGAATACATACAAAATGGACGTCATACACATCATATGTTATCGAAGCGCCTTGGAGCAGAATAGACAAAAGATTCGATTATTATTTATAGAATTTCCCCTGAGCACGAAGTCATGATTCGGGATGTTCCTTTTGACCACTACGTCTCTTCCTCTGAGAATATCATCATACGTTCTGACCTAGCAGCTTGGAGTAGAATAGTCAATATACTTCTTTATCCGATTACTAAAGCCCATCTCGTGTAAATGGTGCCAGAATCATAACCTCAGCCCATCCCGTTTCCGAGATATTTATATATTTTCCCCCTAAAATTCCTATAATAAGTTACTGTAACATCACATCACGTCATATTTGTAGTGGTACAGTGCGCCTCTCTCTTGACTATCCTACGGTGTTAGTTACATAATCCATCACGTTCTAGAGTATGTGTGATCATAAAACTTCCATCGATATGTAATTCCCTACTAGTAATGACCCCTGAGCAGGAGCCTGTGACTACGAGTACCCCCTTTTATCATTACTCTCCTTCCCCCGTGAGAAACTCAATCATCACCAAATCCTCTGCTCTAAAACCCTTTGACCTATGACTCTCGGTTTAACACTACTTATGAGGATATGTACTGTTATATGGGTAAACATAACAATCTTACCTAATCTGGTAATTCTTTTTTTCTTCATCCATAATTAAAGATTGGTTCTTCTACAAAACGAGAAAAAAAATCATTTTACTAAATGGGCTGACACTGTTTAATAAAAGTTTGACCTCCATTAGATACATTTTAAACTGCTCAAATGAAAACAAAATTGTCAGTTAGCGTACAGTGTTGTTCTGAAAACGGTAAATGTGGAGTTGTTTCCCATAGACCATCAATTAGTTAACTTTTTAGGTGGAAAACATCGGGCTGGACCACAGGGTGAAGGTTATGCATAGCTATGTTAAACCGTGACGTCAACTGTTGATGGCCGTAAGTGTTGGTGCAATCATGAAGCCTGTAGTATGCTCCATAGTAAAATTCAGGTCGGTATTGTACGGATATAGTTAGGCAATCGAACAGTGCAATGCAATGTACAACAAATAACAAAACAAGCGTTCTGAGAACCCCAACATCTCGCCTTGCGGGGTCATCCGCCAAAGGTGCAGCAGTATTGAAAGCATACATGTAGAGCAAACAATAAGGTCTGGAATAGGTGATGTGGTACAGACAATAATGTCTGGAATAGATTATCTGGTACAGACAATAACATCAGTCCCATGTGGGATTACTGGCAAAAGTTAATCCCATGTAAGATGGATAGGTCAGTGCCGTCGGATTACTGGTACATAGGGCAGTCCAGTGTGAGATTACTGCTGGATAGTTCAGTCCCATGTGAGATTACTGCTGGATAGCCCAGTCCTGTGTAGGATTACTGCTGGGTGGACCAGTCCCATGTTATTACTGATGGATAGTGTCCTGTGGGATTACTGCTGGATAGTCCAGTCCCAAGTGGGATTACTGCTGGATAGGCCAGTCCTGTCTGGGATTACTGCTGGATAGATGAGTCTCGTATGTGATTAATGCTGGATAGGACAGTCCCGTGTGGGATTACTGCTGCATAGGCAGTCCCGTGTGGGATTACTGCTGCATACGGCAATCCTGTGTGGGATTATGGCTGAGGAGGCCAGTCCCGTGTGGGATTACTGCTGGATAGGCTAAACCTGTGTGGGATTACAGCGGAATAGGTCAGTCCCATGTAAAATTATGGCTGGATAGGTCAGTGCCATGTGGGATTACTGCTGCAAATTGCAATCCAGTGTCATATTACATCTGGATAGGTCAGTCCCATGAGAGATTACTGCTGCATAAGCCGGTCCCATGTGGAATTACTGCTGGATAGGCCAGTCCCATGTGGGATTACTGCAGGATAGGCCAGTCCGGTCTGGGATTACTGCTGGATAGGTCAGTCCCGTGTGGCATTACTGCTGGATAGGCCAGTTCCATTGGAATTACTTCTGGATAGGTCAGTCCTGTGTGAGATTACTGCTGAATAGGCCAGTCCCAAATGGGATTACTGCTGGATAGACCAGTTCGGTCTGGGATTAATGCTGGATAGTTGAGTTCCGTTTGAGATTACAGCTGGATAGGTCAGTCCCGTATGGCAATACAGCTGGATAGGCCAATGCCATTTGGGATTACTGCTGGATAGGTCAGTCCCGTGTGGGATTACTGCGGGAGAGCTGTGACCTAGGAAAACATGAAACATGTCCACCAAGTTTTATAATCATCCCACGAAAGGTTCAACAAACTTTCCATGTACAGATCTACCTGTAAATTTTTGCCCAACAAAAACCTTATCAATGGAAAGATACAAAGTCTAAACTGCAATAATTAGGAAAAAAAATTCATATTTAATGTCATATTTCTTAAATAGCACATGCACATCTTTGAATCACATTGAACTTGGGTAGCAAGTGTCAAACTCATCCAATGAAAGCTGACAGCTTCAGAAAACTTTCCATGTACAGGTGTACATGTATATACATGTACATTATTATTGGCAGATTAAGACAAAACCCTCAAAATTTGAACAAAAATTAATATTTCATCTCCTAAATATCACAGGTACATCTTCTAATCATAAAAAACATGTGTACCAAGTTTCATAATCATTCAATGACAGCTGACAACTGCAGCAAACTGTGGTGTACAGATGTACATGTGCACTTCAGCTAAACGCAAAACTCAATCATTTGCCATAATTTGGAGAAAAATTACTATTTCATCTCAAAAATAGCACAAGTACATCCTCCAATCATAAGAAACATGTGTACCACGTTTCTTAATCATCCAATGAGAGCTGACAACTGCAGCAAACTGATCATGTACATGTATATGTATACATGTAGAGGCCTACATGTACAATTTACCTAAACAGAAAACTCATTCATTTGCCATAATTTGGAGAAAAATTTATATTTCTTGTCAAAAATAGCACAGGTACATCCTCTAATCATAAGAAACATGTGTACCAAGTTTCATAATCATCCAATGACAGCTGACAACTGGAGCAACTTATCATGTACATGTATATGTATACATGTAGAGGCCTACATGTACAATTTACCTAAACAGAAAACTCATTCATTTGCCATAATTTTGAGAAAAATTAATATTTCTACTCAAAAATAGCACAGGTACATCCTCTTATCATAAGAAACATGTGTACCAAGTTTCATAATCATCCAATGACAGCTGACAACTGGAGCAAACTTACCATGTACATGTATTTGTATACATGTAGAGGCCTACATGTACAATTTACCTAAACAGAAAACTCATTCATTTGTCATAATTTGGAGAAAAATTAATATTTCTTCTCAAAAATAGCACAGGTACATCCTCTAATCATAAGAAACATGTGTACCAAGTTTCATAATCATCCAATGACAGCTGACAACTGCAAGAAACTTTCCAAGTACAGATGTACATGTGCACATAGGGATTTTAACATTAGAGCTCCCCAGGGGTAGTACCCCCAGGTGGCATATTTTTTTATTTTTTTTTATATTTTTTCTAATTTTTCTAGATTTTTTTTTAACTTGCTAAACCAAAAACCTTATCATTTCCAGGCAGGGGACACCGACACCGACGACGACATCCTCTTTTCCCCCTCACAATATCTCCCCTTTACTTCGTCAGGCGAGATAAAAAGGGAAACACATATTGTGGGCTGATTTATTTTGTAAAGTAAGATGTCCGACAAATGCGATAAACAAACAGGGCTGAGCGTCTCATCTTACAGAGCGGCCAGGTCGTTGGGGAAGCAAATAACGTGTAGCACATGCTCCAGTATTACTTGGAAATGAGACACACAATAACCGATATAACAGTGAGCCGGGGTACCTATCTCATGACTAAAGTGGTATAATAAGTGGTTTTGAAATATTGATATGAAGTTGTGTCGCGAGTTGTTCAAATAGTGGCGGAATATTCACAAAATGATAGGAAAATGTTCCTTTCATCTCGTGGCATTGAAAGTATGGGTCGTTTCACGACTTGTGATAGGGGTATCAATTTCTGCGCCGATTGTTTTCCACGCAATGATGGTGTGCGCAAGCTCCAGTATTACTTGGAAATGAAACGAAAATAACATACATAACAGCGAGCCCGACTACCTATATTGATATGAAGTTGTGTCGCGAGTTGTTCAAATAGTGGTGGAATATTCACAAAGTGAAAGGAAAATGTTCCTTTCATCTCGCGGTATTGAAAGAACGGGCCGTTTCACGATAGGGATATCAATTTGTGCACCGATTGTTTTCCATGCAATGATAGTGTGGGTATGTGAATCCTGAAGCGGTTTTATCGTTTCATTTCATACTGTGAGGTATATGGCTATACCAAACACCAAACGTAAGTAACCTCTAAACTATAGTATAGTATGTGCCGTTAAAAATAGGACAGGGAAATGTATGTGGGCCTCAGTGTATACGGTAACATGACCCGTGGTACATGTACTATACAGTTAATAGTCGCTGCACTGATGACGTATGAGAACTATACGGCTGTTTCCTATTTTGAACTTTGGCTTTAGCGGCAGGAAAGTGATGGTTAGTAATAAGTTATGTACATTCTTGTTTAATGTTAGAAAAGGCTATAACCCCACAACAAAACCCGAAAAGAAAAGAATAAGAAAATTATAAACAGAAATAAAGCATATATTCATTAAGGACAAAAAATGTTTGTCACCTACATTAGTTGTTCATTAGCTTATGATGGAGGTATGCGTCGATTATATTCGACACTTCGTTGAAAGTTGTACGAAGAAATGTACGCATTGGGGAAATGTTCCATGTGTAGAGATACTAATGATGATGGATTAGAAGAGTTGGGAAAGACAAAATATCGTCGTTGATAGGATATAATCGCATTAAGATATACCTTATCATGGTGGCATAAAGAAGTGATGTATACAATACAACATAGCGTGATATTAGATAGATAGATAGATAGATAGATAGATTTATATGCACACTTATGCCACGAGGGCTAAAGGTAAAACAAACACAAACATACATGACTATACATGTACAATGCTAACTTATAGGCCTTAAGGCCATGTTAATCTATATAGATGCGTCTCTCAAAGGTATATCTAATGGTGTGTTAGACAGATACTCCGTCGGGTTGAAACACAGGATTGTTGTATTTCTAGCTATGCGATATTGCAAGTCTTCATGACGATTCATTTTCATTGGGGAGATATATTTTATGTGAAATAGAATTCACTCACAGCAGATTTCCAATGATCAGCGAGTAAACATCGATAGAGAGACGTGGGCATCTTCATCTAGGTGAATAAGCAGTGGAGATTCGCGCTCATCGTTAACAGATTTACCTATATGGTAGAGATGTGACTTCCGCTTTTCCCAGGCTTTGTCCGTGACCTTAACACCCTTCAACGGTTTGCAATTATCGACTATTGTAATATAAAGAAGATCACCTTCAACAGAAATGTTAATTTAAACTCCATAGGCTAGAGGAATGCTGATTAGGTATGATGTCTAACTTTGAAGTCTAAGTTGGAGAGTTCAGTGGATGTCGATAGACAAGGGCGCTTATATATAGGTTCGGGGAGAACGTGATATGATGTCATAAGGTATAAATAATCGATTGACGTGTATAACTATTTCAGGAGATTGCTCCGCTCCCGAGCCAGAACCAGTGTTTTATCTCTACTGAGATGGATAAATCACGCCAACAATTCCTCCGATTGAGCCATCCTATTATCAAGAAACTAGCCCATGTTTATTGCTGTATATTTCGTCGCTATCTGTCATAAATAAAATATGTCAACCAGCTAAGACTTGATCACGTTAAGAATAACAATGTAGTTGCCTTGTTGTCATCAATGCGCATGTCAAACTTTACTGTCTCACATTCAGCACTTCTACGAAAGGAATCTTATTCTTTCCAGGACGAATTTTCTATAAATGCCCAGATTTAATGGGTCAGAAGAGAGGGTCCAATTAAGATCCAATTTTATGTTGAACAGTATATTTTGAAACATGTATTATTTGAATCGAACGAAGGACTTGCACTGTACTTGCAGTGGACGTACAATGGTCGGCTCAATGGACCACCAGAAAGGTGTAAAAATGGATTACGAAACCCGTTAATGAGAGTGATCATCTTCCATAAATTATGGCTTAATTATGGAGTCCAACTCAATGCGCCTTGGTCGTAAATGGGCGCATATATTGACGACTTCTTCTATGTCAATCTGTTTGTCATGATGAATGTGTAGCAATGCCAGGGAGGTCAATCGCACCTGGCCCATGGATGCCCGCATGTAGGTCCTTCCGTGCACTCTTTTTTCCCCGGCAGCGGAACTCGGTCTGCTCTGCGGGGGGCCATAAGAACACCCCCCCCCCCCCACAACCTACGGGCCTGCGGTTTACATGATCGCCTGAGTAAAGGAAACGCCCCTTCTCCATGTAAAACTTGACAATTCAGCTTTCCATCTCTTAAAATTTTTAATTGTTATTGGTGAATTCAGCTTCATCATCCCCCCCCTCTTCCCAATGAACTATTCTCTGGTGCTCGCAACTGTTTACAGCTAGCACTTTGTGTCTTTATGACAATTAAATTTGGGCCATTTCATTCTCGGAAAAGAGCATCATGATGGGTAAATTCAGATTTGACGACACGGTGGTGTAGCTTAAAAAAATTGTTTTTGGAGTATTTTCTTCAAAATTGGTGTATTTTTCTACGTAAAAGTGCCCAATAATATCTTATATCACATCAGATGATTATTTACTAATTTACAAGGCAATTTAGGCGAAAAGAAAATTGAACAAGTAAAAAGTTTTAAAAATCGACCCGAAATTTGTTCAACAAAATGGCTTATTTTTATATGACGTCAATGTGACATCATCATAAAAGCCATCTTGAATGTTGTTACATTTTCTGGTAGCACTGGAATCAACGATATATTGTGGCAAGTTTCAGCTTCCGAGCCTAAAGGATAACGAAAATAATGAAGCTATTGGTAAGTTACCTATTTTTAGAGCATTTCCACAAAGTGAATGCTCCTATGTATTACCGGGAAACTACTCCGCCGCCGCCGCCGTAGCCGCCGCCGTCGCCATTTCAAACGTCCATATCTCTGAAACCGTTGAAGATTTTAAAAATAAATTTTGTTTGCTATCTGGCTAAGTCTGGGGAGTTTTTCTGTTTGTGTTTTCGTGTTTCTATTTGATCACTAGATGGCGCTGTAGTCATGAACATTATTAACCTTTCTGACACACTCTTTTTCCAACGGCTTTTCCGATTTTCGTGAAATTTGGGTATAGTGATCTTGTACGACATATACAGAGCTGAAAAGTTTTGGTGGTGTTAGAGTGACTGTAAGGGCACGAATTTGACAACTCAAAAGGTGACGGTTTTTTCAAAAATAAAAATTGACCGATTTGCATATTAGTGAATTCCAGATTGCTGAACATAAGTATGATATGGCTGGAGCTGTAATTTATTTCCTTTTGCGCTGAATTCTAAAAATTTGCCACCACTGCCAATGCCATTTGAAACGTCCAGATCTCAAAAACCATTGGGTATTTTTGTCTCAAACTTTGGTTGCGATCTCCCTAGGTCTGGGGAATTTGCCTAGTTGCACTTGCATATGTCATATGATCATTAAATGGCGCCGTAGTCCTGAACATATATAATAAACCTTTCTGACACGATGTTTCACGAACTTTGGGTATCGTGATCCTGTAAGACAGACACAGGGCTGAAATGGTTTTGGTGGTGTTAGGGTTGCTCTAAGGGCATGCATGATTATGGAGACTCAAAAGGGGGCGCTTTTCAAAAAAATGAAAACTGACAAATTTGTATTGAGAGAAGTTGCATATTGGTGTACACGTATTCCAGTTCACTGAACATGATTAGGATATGGCTGGAGCTGTAATTTAATTCCTTTGCAATCTAGAATATGGTTTCTTCTTATTCTGATGCTGAACATTCAAGTTAAACTTATACAAATGTGACATTCAGTAGTCAAATAATATGCAATAGATAACATTTAATTAAATTGTATTATTCTGTGGTCTTGGCTGAACATGGATATAGTTGATGAATCTTCTAACTTCACCATCTGAGCTTACTGCCCACATGAACTGACTGGCTGCATTTTCTTGGTCACCTGTCCATCATTGACAAAATGTTGCACGTATTATGAAATCTGAAGTACCTAGTTTAATTGCATCTACTCCACTTGAAAAGAGCTTGTTATGCGCTTGTGTCAATAAAGCTGCAGGCCCTTTCAAGTTGTTTCAGGTGTATTATTTCTCTAGTCTCTAGTGTTTGCCAGACTATTTGGTTATAATAATCTAATAAAATGTTCATAGATACTGAACTATGTACATATATACATGATAATCTTGGATATAATATGTGATAGTTATATTCATGCCTGATGAAAGTTTGATTGGTTGAAAAATATTTTTTTTATTCTGTTTTTTTTTATTCACCAACCGAAAAATTGATAACAAATGAACACATGATGTAATGATATATACATAGATGTCGATAAAGAAGAAGGATATGGTGATCGGTGGGAGAAAACCCCAGGGAGCTTGTGGTATCCAAGCATAATACGAAGGGCATATTTATAAAAGACATCAGTTTATGTTTGTGATATCTTGAGGAATGAATAGTAATTATCAGCGAGTGCGGTGAATAAAATACAACCATTGGTATATACTGTATGTGCTTATGGGTGTAGCGTTATCTGTTTGTAGATATTGGTTCGCAAGTGTTTTGAATAATGATATGGACGTACATTTTTGTAAGTCGGAGGGTAACTTGTTCCATTCTCTAGGGGCTTTGATTTTAGGTGTGTGAAATGAAAGATCAGTTCGGAAGGAGGGTGTATATAATTTGTATGAGGAACCCCTGGTAGGATAATGGTGTGCGTCAGATAATTCGGTGAAGTACTTATGGAATGGTTTGGGCAACAATGAGCAATGATGGATGAATTTCTGACAGAATTGCACCATAACATACCGATTAAGTTCTAAGACCGGAAATATTTTTAGGCTGGCAAATAAAGGACTTTAGTGTTCGAATTTATTCGAAAGGGAAATAGTTCGAATTGCTCTTTTATGCAGGAGAATTATAGGTTTTACGTGGCTAACATAAGCGCTGCCCCAAATGACATTACACTAGGATAGATAGGGAAAAATCAGTGAGTAGTACAAGATATAAAGGGTTCTTTTGTTTAGATTTTAAGTGGCTAACATAAGTGTTGCCCCAAATAACATTGCACTAGGATAGATAGGGAAAAATCAGTGAGTAGTACAAGATATAAAGAGTTCTTTTGTTAAGACATCGCTTGACTGAATTAATCATACCAATGTTTCTCGATATTTCCTTGCAGAATTCGTTGATATGATTTTTCCAATTTAATTTTTCATTCAAGTATACCCCGAGAAACTTAAAACAATCAATTCTTTCGATGCCATACCTCATTACACGCAACTCCGGCATAAATGGTACGTTCTTTTACAGTTGGGTGACATCAACATAAACTTTGTCCTTTTAATATTGAACGAAAATTTATTACTCGAGAACCAGTTATGTAATAAACTTAGTTGCTGTGACATGATGTCAAAGAGGACTTGTGGATTAGCAGTGGACAGAGTTACACTCGTGTCATCAGCGAATAGAATGATTTTCAAAATATCTTGAGACTAGTATTACATCATTGATATAAATGAGGAATAGTATCGATCCCAGGATGGAGCCCTGAGGGACACCACATGTAATTTGTTCTGCTTTAGATAAAGTTCCATTATACGAAACAGACTGCAGACGACCACTTAAATAACTTTTGAATCACTGGCTGCTTAACCCATGGAAACCATAGTGTTCCAATTTTTTACCTCCGTCGATCAGACATATACGAAACAGACTGCAGACGACCACTTAAATAACTTTTGAATCACTGGCTGCTTAACCCATGGAAACCATAGTGTTCCAGTTTTTTACCTAGGAATGCAACGTGAAATCTCCCGCCATAAAATTGTCATATGGGGAACCCACAACTCATGTGATTTCCAATAGGGTTTGCCATGGTTCCCGATGAAATTTTGAGGCCAAGTTCTGGACACTTTTGAAATAATGGGGAACCCTCATTGCAGTGCATTTCAATGGGCATTGCTTCTGTAGTCGGGTTTCACCTCCCATCATGCTTCACGAGTTGCGGGAGTCGGGTTGGCCGCTTCCAGCGGGAGATTCAACATGGCGGCTCTCCAGGCTGTAGAGATAGACGATACGAATTTTTGCCGTTTTTCTGTAAGTTTATTGACGCCATTTTATGCCATTACCACACAATAATTTCTAGTACACCACTCGTCATTTCTATATATTGCAAAGTATTTGTCGGCTGATGACTTATGTTGAAGCCAACAAAATATTCCAAGTTGTTGTTCTTTCATATTAAAATGACTGGGAGGTCACGCACTGACTGTGGAATACCAGCACAATCGACAATGCCCTGATTTTACTGATACTTTTTTTGAAGATACTTTTTAGTTGAAGATATCAACCAGACAAATTATTCTAAATTTAGCTGATAAATTTTATTTCCTTGAAGGGGGGGGGGGGGAGCCGTGTTTGGGCTATTCATTTTGGCATGAATTGATGGCATATGCATTTATAAAATATTTACCAGCATTATTGTAATGAAGCATCAAATCATAGTTTATTGTTTGTCAAACCACATGTGTCTCTGTCCCAATTCCCATTTTAAAGGTTCATCTCCCAGCAGCATACATGTCAAATAACATTTCAATACACTGAATTAAAAATTATTCTTGAATCTATCAAATTACCTTGAGTAAGGATAACATTCTCAGCTTTGCAGTTCATTTAAAATGAACGCGTGAAAACAGTTCAAATAATGGTTTGATTTTGCAGAAGTACCAAATTGATCTACCTGCATGAGTCTGTAAACTTATTTAATAAAGCTGATAAATAATATACATATACTTTTTTGCTAATTTTTGTTTCAGAACATTGTAACCATTTTCTTTTCATTTATCCCAACAGTTTATTGACATCCACACTGTGTGCTGTGACACATGTATGCCACAAAACCCTTTTGAAGTACAATGCAGTTTCAAGTCCAGCTGGTATGTATTCTACTACATGTATTATTACTGATGTATTATATTTTACACAATCTTCAAGTCTGAACATACACCATCAGATATCTTTTGATGAAAAATAATTTGCTTGTTAAAACGTGGGATTCTGAAAACTTATTCTGAATTGTAGTTAAAACAAAGGAGTATCTACATTCCACATGTAGGCCTACATTAGTGGGATTTTTGACTGATAGCATGGATACAACCTTTCGCAAAACATTGCTCCATAGCATGGATAGAACCTTTTTCCAAAACATTGCTCCATGCTGATATACTGATATAAACAATCCTGTTCTAGATTATAATATCCTGGATTCTTATCATGCTCATACCACTAACATGAACATCATTGAACTCCAATTCAACCAGTGGTCAAGATCCATCATCGGTCTTCAGGATTTATATTATTGATCACTCATGTATATCACTCATATATCATGTATCCTAACTGTAAAGATCTTCAACCTATGTCTTATAATGCCTTATATGTTTGTATTGCATTGCTTTTAGCCCTCGGGCATAAATATGCAAATAAATTCTATTTTATTCTATTCTGTATAGATTGGATTAAGTTCTCATAGTATGAGGCTCAGGCCGTTTTATAAATCGAAACTCTCATTCTATTCTTGTAAAACAAAGGAACCCCGATTATGGAATTCACTACCCGTCAGCCTGAAATCTTGCGCCTACAAGTCTCTTTTTAAATCTCGCCTAAAAAATCCTGCTAAACAGCTTGTGACACGTTAACCTGGTACAACTCATTCTAACCGATGTCTTACTAGTTATTTATTTTACTCTGTACTCTCCTGCAATCTGTGAATTTTCATCCGATCTTCTTTATCACTAGTTAAGCATGCTCGGTTGCCTATCCAGCGCGTCACGTCTATTTATGTACTTTTGCAACAACTAAATGTTCCTGCCCTGAGCATTGATTTCTCGACAAATTAGCAATAGTGGTGCTTATATCTTATTCACCGCCTCTGTATATATATTAACTTTTCCATGATTTTTATATAATTCTATTTCCACAAAAACTATATATAGTCCTGTCGCTGAAATTAGCCTATGTATATTCACTTGCTAATTCGGGATAGAACAAGCCATCTGGGGTTTTATTCCCGCCACATATGCGGCTAACTACTCATTTCTGTATATTCTGCATATCTGCTTTCTCTTGATGTGTGGTGAATAAATATTCATTCATTCATTCATTTCATACTTTTTCTAATTCTTGTAACATGGTCAGGTCCCAGTACTACATCTTGTGTACGATGAAAGAATGAAATATAATGAAGGCCATCAACATTTTCAATGAACTGAGTTTTGATATTAAATGTAAACAATTGATTCCAACCTGCAGGTCATCGATTCAGCATTTCTCATATAACACGCAACAGGACTTACACAATGGATGTACTTGATGGGTCAGAACGGTGTGGAATGACAGAGGTGGTGAAAATCAGAGCCAGTGATTGGCCACATAATATTGTGCAACCCCCCCACACACACACACATTGGATATCAGCTGATTCCTCAGGAAATAAACATTACGCATGTATCGCATGCTCCTGGATCTAGAACACATAAATAAAGGGACCTAGTTTATCGGTGCTATGGCAACAGTATCGTGTAGAATGGGATTGTGCCGATATCAGATCCTTGGAAGTTGAAGTCCTGCAGCATGCTCCATAAATATCATCAAAGGTCATAAAATGTCTGCAGGCCAGTTTTGAGTGTTAGCAGCTCCAGCTTGGAATATTTGAATGGATAAGATTATCCAAGTATGCGAAAGAAGCTATGTTTCTGGCCTGAACCAGTGTAGATCTATACTTTTTTGCAAAATTATCTCCCTTGACCAAGTGAAAACTTGAATGTGTCTAAAATGATTTAGCTACTAGAAACAACAAAGAGTTCATTTCCTGATTATAGGTAAAAGACGAACATATTTTAATTATTTTATTCAAATTTTAATTCCACTTCTGGTATATGTACATGTATAAAATACATGCAGAGTGAACTGCATACGGAATAACACAGAGAATAGGTGTAACAGATTACAATCAGTGATGGGTGATATTACAACAATATCATGGTGCTATGTATTGTTATGATTGGCTTAACTTTAACTGCTGGTGGTATTTTTTTTCCTAATTTGAGGGCGATGTGCAACCATACTAAATTTATCTTCGTAACTTCATTTATTTTCACAATAAGCAACATAATGGAGATTAGCATGTGGAGTTTTACAACATAATAAAATAAGCATCATGGGTCTCAATCAGTTTAGTGTAGACATATATACCCTTGAATATCTGTTACCATGATTCAGTCATAATATTTTCTGTAATACATTGATGTTGACAAGGAATAAAGATAATTATTTGATAGTATTATTAATTATATGTTGTTTATGATTAACATGATGACATTTTAATTTGCTGGAATCCAGACAATTGTTCCATATGGGCAATATTCTCATCAGCCATCATCATTCAATATGAATGTGATACATGTACAAGTCCATATATATTAATACAGTATGGTGAAGGTGACCTGTAACACCAGTATACAAAATTATACCGAGCACATTGAACCCTCATCACATGGTGATAAGACAGATCAGTACAGTGTCAGCACAAACAGATGTGCTTTGTAAATGATTCTGATGATGCTATACATACACACACAACATATGAAGGTTGATGTGTAGGGCCTATAACACAAAATCACAAGCAAGTTGGTACAAGGCACACAGGGTCTCATTTCTGCCGCTAACTTGTTGATTTGGGTGGGACGAGGAGGTCCTCTCAGAGGGAGGTGGGGGTGGGAAGGGGGTCTAGTATGACATGCAGTATTCCAGGTTGTTCATCCATATACTCTATTCCATGCCGCAATATTTCAAGCACGTGAAATCAGACAAAAATTATTTGCGAGGAATGTGACTTCCACATCCCTGGCTGCACATGCTAGTGGGGAACCCTCAATCCCAGGGTAATTAGATTAGTGAAGTTAACGTCCAACAAATGCAGAATTGGGCTTGGCATCCAGCCCTACGTTATTCAGTGATGTACTCCCCTACCCTATTGCCTCGACGGACCCTATTGCCTCGACGGAGGTCTTTGCCCTCATCCAGCGCTTGTTTTAACAGTATAGAGTGGTCAACGATGTCGAAAGTCTTTGAAAGATCTAGAAACCTGACAGTAGTGAGGTAGTGAACAGTTTGGACTCCTTGGCAGCAACCAGTGATTCCTATAACGACAGTACTGCTAAGTAGGTGGAGTAGTTCGACCTGAATCCAAACTGATTGCAGCATAAAATAGCAAATTCTTGAAGATAGGCATTGATGTTAATAGCAACAAACATTTCTAGACATTGATGTTAATAGCAACAAATTTTTCGAAGACATGGTAATACCGAAATGGGTCTATAATTTTCAAATACATGTTTGTCACCGGATTTGTGTATGGGGGGTCACCTTGGCTATTTTCATTTCTGACGGAACGATACCAGTCTGGACGGATAAGTTAATAATGTCTGATAAAGGTAAACTGATATAGTTTGAGCGACAGGTTTGAAAAGTGACAGACATCAAGTCAAGCTGCACTATTTTTGGAATTCATGATAATTTCTGCTATCTGGGAAGATGTACATTGTTGGAATTTGAAATCGTTCGGAAAATGTCGTGTAAGATAGTCTGTAAATCTACCGTCTACCTCTGGGATGTTTTCAGCCAAATTACTAGCGACTGAACAGAAATAGTTATTAAACTTATTGGCGATACTTGCTGAATCTGTAGTTTCAGCATTCTCGATATTAAACATCTTCGACAGAGACGTTGTTTTTTGCCGATTAAGTAACTGGTTTATCGTTTTCCAGGTACCCTTGATATAATTATTGCATTCATTGAATTTGTTATGGAAGTAATATTTCTTTGCAATTTTTAAAGTGTAGTTATATTTATTCCTGTATTGTCGGTATTGCGTCCTAATCAGCGGATTTGGGTGTTTAAGCTGGAGCATATAGAGTCGGGTTTTTTCCCGGATTGAAGATAATATACCAGGAGTTACCCATGGTTTTATAATGTTAGTCTTCTGAATAGATTTAGTTAAAACGGAAGAGCACTCATCATAGATCGTGGTGAAATGGTGATAGAAGACTTCAAATGCAGTATTAACGTCGCGATGTTCCCCCATGATCCATTCCCAATCATTGTTATTAATCCTGTCTGAGAATATTTCTGGATTTTTCTTCGTTATTTTACGATATGTAATTTAACTTATATCAAAGGATGTAGGCATGCGTTGATTATCCATATAAAATACAGGAAAATGATCCGTGATGTCCTTGAGGTAAATGCCAGACATGACAGTTTCATCATACGAATTGGTAAATATATTATCAATGAGAGTAACGGTATGGGCTGTTACACGGGTGGGCTTAGTTATTTTCGGCAAAAAGTTGTACGACTTCATGATTTCCAGGAAATTTTTGGATGGTAAATGATGATCGACCTTAAATGAATCTATATTAAAGTCGCCCATAAGCGTACACTTTGTTTTTTTCCACGTTCATGGTTGCTAAAGTTGTAGTTAGTTGTTATTGAAACAGTTAGGATTATTTCCAGGTGGTCGATAAAATAAACCCACCAGATGCTTATTACTGTTATTATTTTCCGTAGGAACGCCAATTTCTATAAATAAACTTTCATATTCGTGAGAAGATAAGTCTTCCCTGACAATACAGGATGAGATATCATCCCGGACATAAATAACTAAGCCCCCACCCTTTTTCTTTTGACGAGAAGAAATATACGGTATATAACCAGGGATATTGAAGAGCGTTTGTGTGGAGACATTAAGCCAGCTTTCAGATATACCGATGACGGTAAACCTGGTCTTGAGATTGTAGATGAAACCTGTAATCTCAGTAAAATGTTTTCTTAAACTTCGAGCATTTATGTGCAAAGCTGAAAATAAGGACGATGCCTTGAGATTCAAGTTATTATTAGCCGTGTTGTAAGACTCTTTTTTGTTTAATAGTTGGATTGGTGGGAATTTATGGGACTCCAATGAGCCGTTTCGTAGATATTGTCATCTGTTACATATTGGGTTTTGTCGCTAACATTTAGATCAATGGGATTAAAGCACATATTTTGAAAGCCTATAGATGTATGATGAAAATTACTCTCGTCTTGTATATTTACAGGGATTTCTTCTGTGGTGAATGGCAGACAGTTCCATAAGTTTTCAGGATCCCCCTCGGTAGTGGAGATATTATCCATTAAGAAATATTAGGTTTAGCTGATATAAATTGTACACCATAATATAATTAAAAACAACATTATCACAATACAGTATAGTTAGTAGAGTAAATTGGTATAATGTGAGCATATCGTAGTCAGCTCGACTGATTAAATATACTCAGATAATGAATCAGTTTAGGAAACGTCATTTTGGATAACTCACATAACTTGAAAATTTGGTGATTTCATCAGTGAAAAGTTGTATTTTGGTGTTGATAGGACTCACAACCATTTATTTAATATTTACCGGTTGTAATTTATGTGTTATACTAAATTACAAATTGATCCACCACAATCATCATTCAACATGTTCAAAATGCCAATATAACCTTGATTTTTGGCATGAACGTGCATTAGGGCATTGTTACCAGCAAGTTATGAGCTGACCGAATTCTGATGATGCTCGTAAAATCACCGAAGTTAAGCGACTTTAAGCCCTGTCAAGAATTGGATGGGTGACCTCGTGCTGTCCTACTGGGCTGATAAGTGTCCAGGGTAATAGGAACTGAGGGCGATAATAGTTGCTACGCTAATGACTCACCAGCGTTGATATCTGGAACGTTAATAGTACCCACTGTCAATTAGAGACTGCTATATAAATTCTCTAATGGTAGCACATAAGGCCCCCATCAGTCATGTCTGGAGTACACACTTAAATCATATCAAACCCTACTTCATAGGTCATGTGACGTTAGTCACACTACTCATGTGTGTAATACTAAATTACAAATTGCTCCACCACAATCATCATTCAACATGTTCAAAATGCCAATATCTCCAAACGATTCAGGCTTTTTTATCAAAACTTGCTGGCTATATAGGACTGGGAGATTACCTGACTATATATTCTTGTTGCACTTATTCATGACCGATTGTACTACAGTAAATAAAGAACATAGGTAAAATTTTCTGATACGTTTTCTTTCAATTGGCTTGTTGGATTTTCTTGAAAATTGTCGACAATGCTCATTCAGGATAGCGTATTGATTGAAAAGATTTTGTTGCAAATGCATGGTACCAAAAAGGCAATGTCAATTACATCATAAATGTCAATTGGAAATTTGGCGATTTCATAAGTGAAAACTTGTGTTTCGGGGTAGGGTAGCCAAACATCAATGATCAATTAATTATTTTCCAGGTTGCAAGGTACTTCTCTTGAAATTCAAAATCTTTTCAATGAAATTTCGTTCCATTTGGTATCCATTCAAAAAGGCTAATTGCTCTGTAACTATAGTTCATTTCCTCACAATTTCCATTATATTTTTACCTCCGTCGATCAGACGGAGGTCTAGGAATGCAACGTGAAATCTCCCGCCAAATAATTGTCATATGGGGAACCCACAACTCATGCGATGGTCAATAGGGTTTGTCATGGTTGAAGCAATGTTTTTGGACACAATTGAAATGAAAGCGCGTGTGAAACACGGACGAAGAGCATTTCCCCAGGCAATTTTGTAACACATAATTTGGTACTCACAGGACTTTAGATCTCCCCAATTTGGGCACACCCCCTATTAGTGGTGGCAATTGTTTTTAGGATGAAACAGAGTGGGTCAGATACCCCTGGAGGATGAGCAATCAGGAATCATCCCTGGTAGAAAGGATTTCTTCACCAATGGTTGAAACCCAGTGTGAGGCAATACCAACTTTATTTTACGTTTCATGGGCCCACCGACATTAAAAAATCGAATGAAAATAAAATTTCAAATTGCCACTTTTATATTTCCTACGAAAATTTGAACATTTAGAATGCCTAGTTATATTTCATGTTATATCATAATATACAGTATATAACCAGAGAAAATAGATTCAGTCAACTGGGATAGGCTTCTAGTCAGTCACCAATTGCACAAGTATTATGAATTTGGAGAGCCTATTTCACTCCTTTAAAAATTATTGCTAATGCAAAATTTGACCTCGATAAAAGAGGTGAAGGTCAGTCAATTTCATTAGGCTTCTGATCCATCACCAGCTGCATATGTGGTATGACAAGAAAGATGGGCAAACAGAGAAACAGACAGACAGATGACACGGAAAATTCAGTTCATTTTGGGGCATCATTACATATCATATTCAAAGTCTAAATATTCTGTCAAAATGCACAAAAACACACCATTTTACTTCAATTGTAGAGAAGAAAAGCAACTCCGAGTAGGAATCACAATTTATTCTGTATATTTTGCTATTAGTTATAGCATCTTCAGCAGTGAACAAAGTTCAAACAGCTCCATACGCACAGTATATATACTAGGCATAATGTGATCTTAGCCAATACGCATTTATGAATAGGTAAGCCAGTAAATTATATCAGGTTGGACAGATATTAAAATGCTGTCATTTCAAGAAATTGTTAAATGTTAAGCGATAACCTGACAGTAATCTACAAATGGTGTGATTCAGGTGTATATCTGTTACCATGATTCAGTCATAATATTGTCTGTAATATATTTATGTCGACAATGAATACAAACAATTATTTGATAACATTATTAATTGTATGTTGTTTATGATTAATATGAACTTTTTATTTGCTGGAATCCAGCCATTTGTTCCATATGGGCAATATTCTCATCAGCCATCACCATTCAGTATGAATGTGATACTTGTACAAGTCCATGGTCATTGATACAGTATGGTGAAGGTGACCTGTAACACTAGTATACAAAATTATACCGAGCGCATTGAATCCCCACCACATGATGCTGAGGCAGATCAGAACGGAGTGTCGGTAAAATCAGGTGTGTTTTGTAGAGGATTCTCGCAATGATGATGCTATACTGTACACATACAAAATATGAAGTGGTGATGTGTCGGCCCTATAGCACAAAATCACAAGCAAATTGGTACAACTAGGCACACAGGGTCTCATTTCTGTCGCTAACGTGTTGATTTGGATGGAAGCATCCTCTCAGGGGGAGGTGGGGTTGGGAAGAGGCCTAATGTCTCAAGCAGTATCCAAGGTTTTCTATCAATATACTCTATTCCATACCCCAATATTTCAAGCACGTGAAATCAGACAAAACTTATGTGCGAGGAATGTGACTTCCACATCCCTGGCTGGACATGCTAGTGGGGAACCATCAATCCCAGGTTAATTACCATTGGTGGAGTTAACTTCCAACAAATGCAAAATTGAGCTTGGCATCCGGCCCTATGTTATTCAGCGATGTATTCCCCTACGGACCCTGTTGCCTCGACGGAGGTCTTTGCGCTCATCCATCGCTTGTTGATGCATTCATTCGCCCGTTTATTCCAATATAATATTTCAACTAGTTAAAAGTGTTTTTTTACACAAACCCTATTTCTTCTTAATTTTGCAACATCATTTTGAGACTTAGAACCAAAAAAAAAAAAGATATTCATGTCAACTGAGGCTAAATATTGTGGCATGGATATGTTATTTATCCCAAAAACTGAAAAGAAAAGAAATAGAGTAGAAAGTGTCATGATTGAATATATAATAGACACCAGATTGGGGGGGAAAAAACAGAGAAAGATTGTGCACAGGCCTCTGCGGTTAGGATGAACGTTACCCAATTCCAGTTTTAGAAGACGCTCTATAACTGGTCTACCATAATATTTTGTATTTAACTCTGAATCACATTACAGGTTACCCATTGTCTAATCATGGTAACCTGTTACAGTTTTTGTGAAGAAATATCACAATACAGGTCTGATGTATTGGTTATCCGGATAGGATTAGCATTTAATATAGGAAATAAAATAATGCATGCATTTTGATACCATTTTACAGAGAAAAAATCCTTAAAAATTTAAGGAATATTCCCCGACTATTTCACCAGCGGAATATTCCTCAACATAACTAAAGAATAATCCTTATCATGTTAAGGAATTTCTTTAACATGCTACGAAATATTCCTTATTGAATTTTAAGGAATATTCCGCTGGTGTAATAGTCGGGAAATATTCCTTAAATTTTAAGAATTTTTTTTTTTCAGTGTAGGGTCAAAGTAAATTTCACCATTTGATTAACTATTGTCCCAGTGCAGTGTGCCCCATCTTGACATTTTCAAGTTAAATACTACACTAACGTTCCGTCATTTACCTTGACTTGCTGAATAGAGTAAACTGTTCAAACCAAGAAGCGCACGTGATGTCATATAGCCAATCAAGATAGGAGCTTGCCAACACCGTGCAACTAGGATTTTCTTTGATGTCTCTCCGTGTGATCTCCAAATTAATTTGCTTCGAATAGCCAATCAAATTTGAATTTTAAAGAGGTCACACATTGCACTTCTCCTAATATGGACCACGGAATATTTATGGCGCTATGACATCACCAGACCTGTATTCTGATCGGATAATGTGTTACGTTCAGCCAAGGCAACACGTGTAGTGTTAGACTTGGGTAAGCGAAGATGAGTGTGCCCCAGCAAAAGTGTCCCAGTCCGCTCCAGGTACATGGTATTTTGCATTTTATAAAAAAAGAAACTAATACATACATCTGATATAATAACTCAATATAATTTAAATTGTACCTTTGTCCATCCTTTCTCAGTAGTAACAAAACAGCAATGAAGTACTGCTGAAAACTTGGTTAAACAAAAAAAAACAAAATATCATCCTTAGTCCTCAAAATTTACATGGACTGCTCAAAAACAGTTTTTTGCTCGTAATTTTTTCACCAATGATAGTTTTCCTGTACTTAACAAAGGAGCTAGACGGCTTATCCCACTGTGTCCCATGTCCCACTGTACCCCAGTCTCCCCTGAATGCACCCACTGGAACCTCAAAGTTTCAAACCACTGCACACACACTGTACGCATAAAGCGATGACGTCACGCTGTGTACATAGCGATCGCGTGTTGTGGCGCGTCAAACAACGCCAATCATCATCGTTGGATATGAAAAGAATGTTGTTTCCAGTCTAATGGACACCTCAAACATCATTTACACTGGGCTATACACATTAATAGGTCCATTATTGATATTGCTGGAAGCCGACATTTTGATTTAAAGCTAGGGTTTCGACAGATTCTGGTAGGTTTTACGTCGACTGTCGGGTTGGTTTGAACTTGTTTTTCACAACTCAGCAGCAACAACAACAACAAAAGTGTCGGAATTTTTATTTTCCATGAGACTCGCTCTGTCATTGCGTAATTCAGGTTCTTCTAGGCTGACATGGTTGCTATGGTGGAAATTACCTTATTTACCTAAGCTGATGATGTTGCCTATTCGGCACAAAAAAACACATTTATGATGATTTGTTTGGTGAACGGTTTGACGTTGAGCCTGAGGCTAGAAAAATGTCACAATTTTTTATTTCCTGCAAGCAATTCCCTAATATTGCCATTCCAATGACAGATGGTCGATCGCCTGACCACAGGTAGCAGTCCTTGTATATCGGAGGACAAATATTGCCAGATGTATATGGGGTGGCATGGAGGCCAGGGTCTAAGTATACATAGCTTGCCAATGTTTACAATCGGGCCCAACTTCCAGAGTTGCGCGCACAGAATCCCAGGCAGAAAACTCTTCGAATGAAGGGAGACAACTCGATTAACCTGCAAATTAACAGGCAATGGCCTAAGACGGCTCACATTTCTAGTCGTGATTTAGCGTCATCTATCGTAAGAAATTTATTTCCGCGATACATTAGTCAAAAAACGTACAGCATGCATTGTTTATAAAAAATATTTTTATGACAAATTCTCAGTAAATTGACATTATAGCAATCTTCAAACCTGGGCAAACAGGGCAGTAGGCACGGCCTACATTCCGCGAAAATATGACGGGGAGACGCCAGAGATGGTAACCAACACTTGATAACTCTGCCTGTATCTCTTCGATATTTTATTCTGTTTAGTTATTTTTAAACCTGTACAAATACCCGTTTCAAAAATATATCTTTTGCTACACATTTCTTTCACCTCACGACGAGAAGTTTGCCGTAAAAGATGCATGGTGTCAATTCGACGGGATTTTTTTTTTGCGATACACCGACACAAAACGTTTTAATAACTTTTATTGAAAATGCATCCAAAAAATACAAATCTAAATAAATAGTTTTCATTTGGAGTATTATAGGATCATGAAAATATAAAAGTTTATGTATATTCTTCGTTCTTCTTGTAATGTATGCAAGAAAAGTTAGCTTGTATTCGCCGCGAATTTTCCGCGATATACCGACACCAGGTTTCAATACCGGTAACTTACTATGAAAACGCATCCATGAAATAAAAATCTGCCTATTTTTCATCTCGAGTATTACATGTATAGGATCATGAAAATATAAATATTTTTGCTGTATCTATAGCTGTTTTCTTGCAATAATTATCGAAAAAGATGGTGTCAATTCGCAAAGAATTTTCCGCGATACCGACACTTGGTATTGATAACTTTACTTGAAAAGGCTTCCGTAAAATAAAAATCTAAATGCATAAATTTCTGTCTAGTATTATAGGATCATGAAATAAAATATCATTTTTGTTTCTTTAGCAGCTTCCTTGTAATATTAATGGGAAAAGATGGTGCCGATTTGACACGAATTTTTCGCGATATTCCCGACAGTATAGGTTTTGATAACTTTCCTTTGCAAACGCATCCATAGAAAGAAAACCTAAATACATATTTTCATCTCAGTATTATAGGATCATGAAAATATTAATGCCATGAATTATTTTCATAAATAATATCATTATGTTCAGCTATTTCTTGCGATGTTTACTTGTACACGCGTATAACACGATTTGTCGAGATTTTTAACGAAATTCGCCAGGACAGGCTTCCATGTAAAAAGCTTAGGTTGGGACCATATATATATCCGGAGGCTAAAATGACACCTAAGACCTTGATTCAAAACGATATTTGATGTATGTCACAGCTTTTAAAAAGTGGCATTGCAACACTAGATTGCTTTTGATCAAAGTGGCAAATGAACAGAAAATGACGATTTGGTCAGAACGTATACGAAAGTATTGTTTTGTAAAAACAATGGTACCTTACCATTAGTACAAATTTTATTTCTAAATATATAGTCGCATTACCTTAACCCCATAAAGAAGATAAGGTATCTTGTAATAATGAAGTTCCAAATCAAACTTAGTTTCGTAGGACTTGAAATATGAAAATTAAAATACCCGGTAGCTTAAAATGTACCGGTATATGCCGTACTGAAAGCCTCAGTTTATTCACTGCTAAAATGTTCATTTGCTTATTATTTGTCATGAAAATATTATTATATACAAAAACGAATTTAAGCTTTGTGACAAATGAATCGTATCCATAAATTTCGTTTCAATATATGGCGCTAAACCACGACTATAAATGATAACGGTTTGGGACAACTGCCTATAAATCTGCATGTTAATCGAGTTGTCTCCCTTGAAAATTTCAATGTTTTGCCCCGAAGCATTCTCGTCTCGCGAGACTCCCTACTGCGAGAAAGAGTCTCACGTGTAAATGGGAGCCATCCCCCCAAAATTTGGGGGGTGAGTAGGCGGCGTATGATTATCTGGCTTGTCACTGACCTGCTGACTCCGCCGAGTTAGAAGCGAATTGCTAAACATAACGTGGGCTATATAATTGGGAAATGACTCTTTCCGTTTCGGAGCATATCAATCGCGAACAAATTATTGTCGGTATGTATACTTGGCCGTGAAAGCGAGTTATCTAATACAGGAAGTAGTTCGCGGGTAGACACGGCTCGCTTTGAGAATGATGTCATGCTGCCTCGCTTTGAGATTGGAGATTCAAAAATGTCACCAGTTTACATGAGAGTCGCTTTGGTCTCCCGCGGGTAGACACGGCTCTCTTTGAGAATGGCCCCGAAGCTGATGCGCGCAGTCTGTTTACAATCAGCGATGACGTCACAGGAATTTCGTCTATATTCGGAAGACAAATATAATTTATTCGTCTTTGGTACGTCGACGTCATATACGTAGGTAAAAAATTCTGAATTTGTGGTGTACATACATTAATGCCCCTGAACAACATTTAATGAATATTTCACCATAAAAAAAATCCTCATTTTTAGACCATGATTTGATAATTTGATATTTTATTTTCTTCTCAGTCTTTAAATTTGTCTATATTTGTGATGATATTGCATTGTGTATCAATTACGACATTTAATTTGGAATCACATCAGTTGAGTAAGTCATGCCAGTAAGTATACAGCTTAAATACTTGTGGAATAGTTCATGAATGTTTCAGTTATTGTTCAAAAAGTACTTGTGGAATAGTTCATGAATGTTTCAATGATTGTTCAAGAATAGGTGTGGAACAGTTCATGAATGTTCCAGTACATCCAGCACTATAAGCAATTCATGAACAATTACTGGAACATTCATGAACTTTTCCACAACTATTCTTGAACAATCATTGAAACTTTCATGAACTATTCCACAAGTACCTTTTGAACAATCACTGAAACATTCATGAACTATTCCACAAGTATTTTTAAACAATTACTAAAACATTCATGATCTGTTCCACAAGTATTCCTGAACAATTACTGAAATATTCATGAAATAAGTTCATGAATTTTCCCAGAATTATTGATTAACAAAATTTACAGGCATATGATTGATGAACTATTCATGAAGTACTTGTGTTCATGAACATTTTTTTATGATGAACAGTTGATGAACAGCCATTTAATGTTCATGCATATTCATGAATTATTCATGAACAATTTGTCTATTTCATTCATGGATAAATCATGAACTAGTCATGATAATGTCAACGGGGCGATTTACGTAACCTGAAGGAGCGTTCGCGTCAAAAAATAAGGCATGGAAACTTGGTATTTGTCACGCCTGTGATCATCAGCATACATCTGAACTTCACGTTTTTTGAGCAAAACCTAAATAGTCAAGTATTGTCTTTTATCGAAATAATACCAGAAACAAATGAACTAGATTCCTGCAGGTTACATATAGACTCGCTGCAATGGATTGGCTATCCAGCCTCCCTTCTTATAACATTTGACATTGTTCGCAAGAAGATTGGCAAGTTTCATGTTCGCAGGATTCAAAACCAAAATCGCGTGATGCATGATCCATCAATGGGATGAGCTGATAATGAAATTTGAATAGGAATCCTGATCCTCCATCCAGGTCTGTGTACTCCGTACTGGTACATAACTGTTACTCATACGGTCTGTTGACAATGACAGCAACAGATGGACGCATGCTTCACCTTCTTCATAGAAGTCAAGCTTATAAGGGAGATATTCTGTAGAATGATCTCTTGGTTGTCCTCGAGGGAATGGAACGTGGGCGTCTCCAGTTTTACTTACATCTTTGTTCAAAGGGGATGAAATATATGACTGCTGACCTGGCTTTCATTTTGCTCAATTCTGAGAAATATGACGTCATGAATGCGACTCGCCACTCCTTAAAATCATGACCGATCTTATATCTATGACAAACCCATATTCTGCCAAGGTACATGTACGACCAGAGATGAGGACTAATCCTATGAAACGTACACAATCACACCCATGATCACTTAAAACCATAAATGTCTCTCTCTCACCCATGATCCCCTGCGTTGTACTCTTGCATTTCATCTACGATCTTAAATGTGCAAGGATGTGGAAGGGTCTAGATTCTAGTCATGCCAGTGCTGTCTAGCTCTAGTCTTATCTAATGGTACACACTTCCAGTTAATTTGCTTATACATATAGATGCAAAAGAGTCCTAAATCACTTAAGTGTGAATTGCCATTATGACTTGCTTAATGACCTTACATTTTTTTCTCAGCAAACAAGTAACAAACAACATAACATCCTTGAAGGGAATATATTCAAAATAGATAACTTTGCGAGAGAGTATGAAAATTATTCCTCCTAGAAGTCCTCATAGACTTGGATTACCAGGGCTTTAGATTAGGCAAAAATTAATCAAAACGGGGCTCCAATATATTCCTGTACATCTGGAATTACACTGGTACAAATATCAAGGTTGTTTAATGGCCTTGGTCCAGATTGGTAGCTGGCAATGCAGAGAAAGGTCTAAGATATTGTGCTAACAAGAATGTAACATTTGAGACATCTTATTCCTACGAAGTTTCAATGATAAACTAAAAGGGGCTTAACTCTTGGTAACTAGCGGACCTTGAAACAAGAGACAAGAGCACACACACCCATACTGAATTCGACAAATGTCAGATATGTGTACAAGAATATATTAATTTTCTTCCAAATAGATTCCTTTCAGGTGGGAACATTTTTCACGAATGAAGAAATATGTGAAGAATGTGATGGAGTAAACCTTTGTTCTCGAGTTAACAGATATAAAGTTAATAAATGACCGCTTTCCCAGTTAAATTAATAAATGCATGCTTTTTATTTCTCATCTGTTTAACTGAATGTAGCTGTCTCATACATGTATCAAACAGGGGAGACAACTCCATGGGATCAATGCTATATATATGTAGGGGAGACAACTCTGAATAGTCCAACTTCATAGTACATGTATAGTCAGACTGGGATTCAGCTTGGGGGGACTGTGACCTTCGAGTGTGTGAGTGAGTGAATAGAATTTAACGTCGCTTTCAACAATATTTCAGCTTTATCGCAATGAACCAACTAAACACCGCCCAGCCAAGTTGCGTTCCTGCTACTTCAAAGAAGAAATCTTTGAAGCAGCATGGGACCAGACAACGTCCATCCACCCTATAAAACACTGAGGACAGCAAGACACTTGACCTTTGACCTACTGACCGCAAATGAATAGGGTTTCTCTTTACCCTGCAGGTAATGTATATCCAAAGTGTGGTACCAATCCATACCTTGGAACTGCAGATATCGCACGGACAACAAAATGTTAATGGATTAATGGATAAATAGAGGGATAGTTGGACAGAACTCATCATCGTATAGTGAGAGAGTGAATATGATTTAACGTAGCTTTCAACTATATTTCAGTCATATCACGACATTGGGTTCTATTCCTTTTCACACCAGGGAACCGCACGGGTGGGGTCCTATTCCTTTTCACACCCGGGAACCCCACAGGTGCCTCAGTCGCCTCTTACGACAAGCTGTCTGAGGAGCTGAGGCCTATTCTTACCATGACCTGCGGTGTGCACAACGACATTGCAGGTCAATCCCAGGAAGCCCCACGGGGCCTGGTCTTCATTGAGCATATAAACATGTGACTGATTTTGGGGACAGTGACATCTATTGGCAAATTGTTTAAACGCATATGCACGATTCTCGTGTTTTTGAACATTTTGAAGTCTTTTAAAAAAAGCAATTTAGAAAATTTTTGGCTCGCTACCACTTCAGGTTACCGCAAGCAAAGTATATTTTAATTTTGACCTTACCCTAATTTGGCCACAACCTCTTTTCAGGGCAGCAAAATTTTGGGGGGCGCGAGACGCACGCAAATTATTGAAAATACAGATCCTGGCAAAGTAAGTGAGCTTTTACTAAATACATGTATGACGCTTAATTGACATAACTGAACTTTGATTTTCAATAAAAGAAAAAAGTATAAAGGTAAATATTTTTGTTTTTTTGTTTTTAGTCCTAATTTGGGTACAACGTTCAATATATCAAGGGGTAATCTAAAGCCCTGGTTACTATATTTCAGTGGGGGCTGGCCACCATGACAGTTTTTGCTGGCTCCTCAGGGTTTATTTACTCTATGAACCATGTATACTTCCTCATAACGCATACTTGTTAAAAACTAGAGGTTCCGCTTTGACCCTTGAGTTGCCGCTCCGGCATGACGCCTATGCTGGTTGTTTTTTTTTAAGCAAAAACATACGTCTCCCCCAACCTCCCACCTTGCCTTGAGTGGGCACATAATTTAAGGCAAAGTGCTATCAAATGAATGTAGCAATAAATAAGTATCCTAAACAAAGCTGCGCATCTAAAAATAATAATTGCAAAGAGGCGATTTTCATTGTTGCGGTAACCCAGTGAGGAGTCGGGATTTATATAGCAACGAGTGGATTGCCGATCTACAGCGTCCAACCAATGTGAAATACGGTAAGCGATCCAAATATTCGATCGCCGGAAGTGATTTTTTAGTCCCAAAATGGATGCTTGATCGTAAAAATTGGATCGTACGCCCCTCTGCAATGACGAGAAAAACCGGCTCGATCGAAAACATTAGATCGCGGAAGTGAGAGAAAAGCACGATATATCCGATTATCTCCCTAAGTTCACAACATAAAAATTGCCGCGATAATTATAGTCATTGCATTGTACATTAATAAGATAAATTTGTTTATAAGAAATCTGATTCACCCATAGCCCTACATAACGTAATACATTATTTTTTGGAAGAAAACGAGACATGTAATTGTGAAGCATAAATTATTTCGAAACTGATCACATTATAGGAAAGATGCAAAACATACAAGAGCCACACCTATAGTACATATACATGCTGTACCGTATAGAAGTTTCATGCATCTGCCTTCAGTAGTTTCCAAGATATGAAGTGAGCAAAAATTGGACAGACAGATAAACACATTTTGCATGGACCCACGCAAGCACTAGCTCACACCAAAACCTAATTAGATCATAAGGCCCTTTCAATGAAGCTTCCATCCAAGTTTGGAGAAATTTCATCCAGTAGTTCTCCACGTATATTGTAGACAAGAGTAGTCCTGTACATACACAAAGCTGGACATCAGAAACAGATGGACCCACGCAAATAAACCAAAACTTAATCAGATGATGGCTATCAAGATAAAGCTGCCATCCAAGTTCGGGGAAATTCCATCCAGTAGTTCTTCAGATATTTTACAGACAAGGCCTGTCTATACATGTACAAGTAGACGGATGGATGAACACCAAACACGCGCGCACACCAAAACATAATAAGATGCGGAGGCCATTCCAATAAAGATTCCATCCAAGTCTGGTGAAGTTCACCAAAGGCCATCACGATGAAGCTTCCGTCCAAGTATGGGGAAATTCCGTCCATACCAGTGGTTCTCCAGATATCTTACAGACATTGCTGGCCTGTCTATACCGGTACATAAGTAGATGGACAGGCAGACAGACAACATACCCAGACGAACGCATGCATGCATACCGAAACCTAATCAGATGAGCCCATTGCAATGAAGCTTCCACCCAAGTTTGGCGAAATTCCGTGGGGTAGTTCTCCAGATATCTTGCAGACAAGGCTTGTATATACATGTATAAGTAGATGGACGGATGGATGGACACGAACGAACGCTCGCACACATACACCAAACCCCAATCAGACGAGGGGCTATCCCAATGAAGCTTCCATCCAAGTTCGGTGAAATTCCGTCGAGTAGTTCTCCAGATATCTTGCAGACAAGGTCTGTATATACATGAACAATTAGATGGACGGACGGACGATGGACATGGATAAATGCACACACACACCCAAACCTAATCAAATGAGGGGGCTATCCCAATGAACCTTCCATCCAAGTTTGATGAAATTCTGTCCAGCAGTTCTTCAGATATCTTGCAGAAAGGGCCTGTATATACATATACATGTACAAGTACATGGGCAGGCGGACGGACACCGAACATGGACGAACGCACACACAAACCAAAACCTAATCAGATGAGAGGGCTATCCCAATAAAGCTTCCATCCAAGTTTGGTGAACTTCCGTCAAGTAGTTCTCAAGATATCTTGCAGACAAGGCCTGTATATACATATACAAGTAGATGGATGGACGGACGGACACCGGACACGGATGAACACATGTTCACACACCAAAACCTAATCAAATGAGGGGGCTATCCCAATGAAGCTTCCATCCAAGTTTGGTGAAATTCCGTCCAGTAGTTCTCAAGATATCTTGCAGACAAGGCAAGGGGACGGACAGACATCCATCCATCCATCCAGACCGACAGCACAAACACTATATAGATGTCTCCCCCCAACATAGTTGGGGGAGACATAATAACAAGCCGAGGCAATTCCTACTAATATGCTATGGGGTGCCTTTGATTCCTGAGAGGCTGATGATATAGGGCCGACACTTGATCTAGGTGTTGTTAATTAACTCTTTACCATATTGTGGATTGATGACAAAGGAATTTATGGCCAATATTATGAGTATTTTAAGTTTATTTCATCAGTAAAGGTACCTATTTCCTGTTAAAAACCTGTGCAGCTCAGTTCATTCTTAAGCATCAGGGATTATTTACCATCGACACAAGGGAACATACATGTACATAGGCTGGAGTCTGCATGGGAATGCTGGATGATGGAAGCTATGGAAGCTGCGGGAATGGGAACGAGGGGATATATACGGGCATATTTGATCGCGGAATATAAGGGAAATATTAAGAGAGTTGATCACAGAAGACAGTGGGAAGCATGGGTATGAATATGCGCAAAGAGGGAATTCACTGGGATATATGATAGAGAATAACCAGGCAAAATACTTGGGGAAAGCACCTGTGTATATAAGGCATTGTATTTTATGACATTATAGGTAGGCGCAGTAAAGCGAAAATAGTGGGATATTGCGTTGAGTAAAATGAGAAATACTGGGTGAAATTTCCATGGCACTGGATTTATGATTTCGGGAAATAGACAAAATGACGGGAAATATTGGGGTATTTTATTGGGGAAAATGAAGAGAAATGGGTGAAATAATTGGTGAACATATAGAGATGATTAAGAGAAATAGAGGGAAGATTGGGGACCTGATCAAGATTAGATGATATGGATACAGATGTAAAGATATAATGGGGAATTACTGATGGCTATGCGGCATTGGTATAATTAAGGGAGCAATGTGTAGGGCGGTGTGGGGGAACGGGTTGCACGGCATACTCTGTATGACCAGTGCCCATTGTAATACGATGGAGTGCCCAATCAAACCAACCAACCATGATGAAAGCCTACTTGTACATGTACCATATTTCCATTTTCTGGCCTCCAAAACTGGGTCAACAGCAAAACAACTGGCCAAGCACACAGCTCCACTTTGCTGTACATGTACATCATAACATGGAAACCAAAGACATTGCTGAAGAGGGTCTCAGGGAGGGGGAACACCCAAATTCATTTGACAAAATTCCCTTTTAAACACAGTGAAAACAAAGAAATGAGGAAAGTGCAGTATACAACAAATATACATTAATATTGACCAAACAAGCCATTTCATGTCAAAAAATTTGTGACATACACCGACAAAAAATCAACCAGCATTTTCCTCTTATAATCTCTGGTTTAGCAGACGACAGTCTGTGGTCTAGCAGACGACATACTTTGAACTAGAAACTAGCAAACACTCAAAAACAACAACTGAGCACTTGATGGATGGATCTTTCTCAAATTTGGTACACAGGGTCTAGTTGTGCAAGATACCTTTAGTGGTCCGATTCAAAAATCCAATATGGCCACCAGGTGGCCATCTTGGATTTCCTGATGAAACATTATCGAGATTTCTCAGGAACTACTGCATGGATCTTTCTCCCCTGGGGTCAAGCTGTGCAAGATACCTTTTCTGCTTCGATTTGAAAATCCAATATGGCCACCAGGCGGCCATCTTGGATTTCCCCATCAAACTTCGTTATCTCGATTTCTCAGGAACCACTGCATGGATCTTTCTCAAATTCTCAATGGGGTCTAGTTGTGCAAGACACTTAAAGTCTTTTTCTGCTCCGATTTGAAAATCCAATATGGCCATCAGGTGGCCATCTTGGATTTTCCTATGAAACTTTATCATGATTTCTCAGCAAGTACTGCATGGATCTTTCTCAAATTTGGTACACAGGTTCCCCTTGAGGTCTAGTTGTGCAAGATAACTTTTCTGGTCCAATTCGAAAATCCAATATGGCCACCAGGCGGCCATCTTGAATTTCCCCATGAAATTCTGGTATTGTGAATTCTCAGGAAATTTCTGCTTGGATCTTTGCAAATTGAGTACACATGTTCCCCTTTTTTGGTCCATTTTCGAAAATCCAATATGGCCGCATCTTGAATTTCCCATGAAACTTTATCATGAAATCACAGGAAATTACTGCATGGATCATTAAGTATTCAGGGGGACAACATAAGTTAGAAACTCATATATTGCAGTTCTTTAGTAAAAATTTCTTTCAGCTACTTTCGTCTGTTACAGCCAGATGAGCTACAATGCCATGGCACTATCTTATGTTTTTTCCTTTCATCTTGACTCAAATAAAGTCATTCCCTTTGATGTCAAGTTGAGTTACTACAGTTTTGATTTTTTACCTTTCTATGTCAAATAGGTCAGGGTAATCATCATCCTTAAAAGGTGATGGCTCTAACTCATCACCTTTTTACCTGCGGCACGCAGGTCTACGGGAGGCTCGCGTTGTTGTTGTTGTTCTTCTGGTTCTTGTGACTTTTTGAAATGCGCATGCGCTAAGAGAGTGTGATCTCTGCCACACTTTTCTTTTCAACCTGCGATCTCACATGACAGCACTGTCTTCAAGCGCGTTTGAATTCATTTGCAACTATATTCGGTGGAATGATTTATTGCTTCGTTAATTATTATATATGAGAATAGTGTGAATAACATCAAAGGACCTACGAAGTAGGGTAGGCATTAGGACTCCGCCACTCACTGAACTCTTGGACCCCCACTTGAAATCCTGCCAATATTAAGATGGGCACGGCCCAAGTTGGAATTATCAGTGATTTTAATCAAAAATCACCAGAAATTTTCATCAAAAGTAGGTCCACTCGAAACATGCTGGCAACAGTCCCCTAATGCACCTTCATGCCCAGTGTGAATAACGTCACAGGACATAAGAAGTAGGGTAGGCATAGATGCACGCTGAACTCTTGGGCCCCCAGTCGAAATCCTGCCTATATTAAGATGGGCACGGCTCAAGTTAGATTCCCCAGTGATTTTTATCAAAAATCACCAGAAATTTTCATCAAGAGTAGGTCAGCTCGAAACATGCTGGTAACAGTCCCCTGATGCACTTTAATGCCAAAAATCAAGGTTCTAATATCAACGGTAACACTCAGATATAACATATCTCTCGGATATAACATATATATAAATATTAATATTCATGTCACTGTTCCATTGTTTCTGTAGTTGTATTCCTCTTAAAATTTTGTACTCTGCCTTTGACTGGTGTTTGTACAATAAAATCTTGAATCTTGAATGCTTATTTTGCCGACGAAAGGATTCAGATGGACTCACTCATTACCGGACAATTTCAAATGGTAGCCCACTTCGAAGAGACAGAAATGACTATGTAGTATTTAATGAGTTGGACACCCCTGTGTTTGAACAATACCTCGCAGTCGTGCAGTTATATTGTGCACTTTCGGTTGCATGACATTTGGCAAATAGCTATTTTGAATGATTCTCTTTCAGAACATAGCCTCTCTATCCTCATTCTCGCAAGCCAGGGCCTTGATTCGCTGGTATTGATGTTCCCGTCCTCTTCCGCACTCAGAATCCCTTTAGAATAGCATTAATCACTTCCGTAAATTCAATACTTATGTGTATCAGCAGACAATGCGCAAACACATATTACATTTGACATCATTCTCTCAAGTCGGAGCCCATTTTTGCTAGAATTTACTGGTTCTATACAAAATTTACGTTACTTTGTCAATCAGTTTACGTCATATATAGCAGATACTGACCATAAAAACGATGTTGACCTCGTGCCCAAAAGCTAGGGCCTTTGTTTTCCTGGAGGGGTTTTCGAGTTTGATTTTGATACTTCGCATTGACTTTAACTTGGCAGTCATTTTCGCGAATGCAACAATTTGATGTATCAAAAGATAATAACGAGAATTCGACATCATTCTCTTACACACGGACCTTGTTTAGTGAACTAGCCCCGAAACTTCGCACTTGAATCACCTTCGGAATGACAAACATATTCGCAAATTGAGTATAGGAAGATATCCATAGCTACTGACTAGAAATGTTTCTTGTTTGCAGAATTTGATTTTAAAGAAAAGTAATTAATAAAATTAGCAACCTTCGGAAAGGCTTGGCCGAACATGTCAGATGAGATGATATTTCCTAAGAATGAAATAGTTAATCATTTATATAGAAGAAACAAACCATGTCTTGGTATTGACTTGCTGCGTGGAAAAGAGTGGCAAGGAATTTAGTTCGCAGATGATAACGAACGTAAATGCAGAAACTTAATTATTTTAATCGAATATCAAGACTGTAACAGGCTTCAATTTGAATAGTGAAAAAGTGTCATTATGCCTCTTGGACAGTTCGATAAAGCCTTAAATCCCATTCCGTAGTTTCACAGATCGAAGTGATAGACCTCATACTAAATTTATTGAAAAATAACTTTGAAGGAAATATAAATTTTCCATTTTGATCGGCAAATTAAGCGAGAAGGGAGACTGAAGAGCGCAGATTTTCGCGCTATGACTAAATCCTCGAAATTTGTTTGGATTTCCGAATATCGAAATTTGTTTGGATTTCCGAATATTTGAAAGCCTTTTTGATTTGCAAAAAGTAACGACTGAAACGAATGTTTGAAACACTACTTTGGCATACACGATATTTGTACCAAAACATTGCCAAAGCGATCATGGTGAGTTCGTCTGTCAATTCAGTATAGACGGCACGGCCGAGTCAAAATCGTCGGATTTTGAATGGGGAAAGTGAATATATATATATGGTATATATGGTATCAGAACTATTACGCAATCCCTACAATTGTGGGTTAAGTTGAAAACTACTTCCCTTGGCATAAAAACACTGACAGATGGCGCTTTTTTTCTACAATTACCACTACCTCCGCTGATATGTCTTTCACTGTATTATTGCCACTGCCGCAGGTTTTGACTACAATGTAGTCATTTCTCACTTGTTTCTTTCAGTGATATGAAATATTGTATACCATAGGATAAAATAATCATCAGGCATGGGAATTTTCCTTCAATAGGCTGATTTCAGACTTTTTCATCAAAACTTTGAAAAATAAAAAGCTCTGTCTGAAATTCCCAAATATGTCATATTCCTGGTAGGGGGTGGAAAATTTCATACTTTTTGAAGTAGATTTCAGACTTTTTCACTGGTAACAATTTAGCATGCCTGAATCATCGAGGACAGAGATGGGCAACAGGATTTTCAAATAAGCGTACATGGGTTATTCTATAAACTGTTCATCAATTAGCCCAAGATTTCACATTTTTCAACTAAATTTGCACCAGCAGCAACGAGACAGAAAATTCGAAATATTGTTCACTGGAAAAGGGAAATAACTCTCACAAGATTTGATTCTCGTTGAAAACTGCAAATCCACGATCGGTATCGCATTTCAGGAGAAAAGTTCCAAAACAAACTACCTAAAATGACAGAGCAACAGTTG
>JAVTVY010028833.1:0-12426 GCA_036873755.1 Hanleya hanleyi
GCAGTTTGGAGTTTCCGGAAGCTTACTAAAATGGTTTGAAAGCTATTTACTTAATCGCTGTCAGCGCGTCGTAATACAAGGCAGGGAATCAACTATACTACGCCTTCACGCAGGTGTTCCTCAAGGCTCCGTTCTGGGTCCCCTGTTGTTTCTATTATTCATTAATGACTTACCTGGTAATATACTGAACAACATCCGGCTGTTTGCCGACGACACGTGCCTCTATGTAATTTCTGAGAGCCTGCAATCCCAGATAACATCGATTGACCACGACACGGACATTATCTCACAGTGGGCTAGAACATGGCTAGTTGATTTTAACACTGCTAAAACAGTTTCTCTTCTGGTCTCACTACGGCATTCTCCATCTACTTCCCCCATCTCCTTTGACAATTCGCTTCTCCGACCGTCCGCAAGTCACAAAGATCTAGGAGTTACATTCAACACCAAGGGTAGTTGGCACACTCATGTAGAAAGTATAATAAATACAGCACAGAAAAAATTATCCGTATTCAAAGGACTGAAATATATCCTGAATCGAAAATGTTTAGAAATAATGTTTAAAAGCTTCATACGACCGAGTCTAGAATATTGTGATGTCGTATGGGACAATCTTAGCCAAAATTTAATATATAGATTAGAAGACATTCAAAAGGATGCATTAAGAACCATAACAGGCGTTACTTCCAGTGCCAGTCTAGAATCCTTGTACGCAGAATCAGGGTTTGAAACATTGTCGAGGCGACGTCAAGTTCATAGACTTATTATGTTCTATCGTATCGTGAATGGATTGGCACCCAGCTCTTTGCATGACCACCTCCCTTCCACAACACATACTCGTAATCCGTACAACGTTCGTAACGCTAATTATTATACTCCTTACATGTGCCGTACCGAGCTATTTAGGGGATCCTTCTTTCCAAACACTGTTCGCGACTGGAACGCCCTCCCAGCTACTGTTCAAAGCTTGCCTTCTCTTGCAGCTTTCAAACGCAAATTACTCACTATGTCTCGGAAACCTAACCCACCTTTCTGGCATTACGTTTGTCCTCGAAAAGAGAATATTTTATTGTGTCGTCTTCGCAACGGATGCAGCAATCTTTAAAGACATTTGTTCGACAATTTCCTTTCTGACACGTCTCGATGTAATTGTGGACATCCAGACGAGAATGTGGATCACTATTTCTTTGATTGTCCTATATTCCACACTCAACGTATCCTACTACAAGTTAATCTAGCAACTATTTACGATATACCGGGTATTCCAACCTCGAAATTTCTATTATTTGGCGATCTTGACAAAGATGAGATTACAAACGTACGCATTCAGACATTTCTGGGCGATTACATTACAAAAACCAAGCGCTTTTGACTCCAAATACAATCAGCCTCCATTTATCCCTTTGTATTTTCGGCGTCCAGACAGGGTCTTTCTGGTCTTAGTTCTTGTCCAGCAGTCCTGGTATTGTGACACCCCGAGCCTCCCTTTCAATACAATAGCTGAAATTTATTAATAATTTGGTCATCGATTTGGTGCTTAATGCTTAGCCTTCCCTATTTCTTTATTTGTTATATATCAATACTTGTTATTTGGTTGATGTAAAAAATACTTTTGTACTGGGGAGACGCAATAATAAGCTGTCTTAATGCGCTCCCCTTTCATCAAGATGAATAAACTATATTTAAACCAAATGCTATCCAACTTATGTTAATGAACATTCTAAAACAGCAGCAGTATTCCCTGGATCTAGGTCATTTGCCCTTCAAGTCATTTGCCCTTCGGACATTTGTCCTTCGGATATTTGCCCTTCTGACCATTTGCCCTTCAGGTTAATTGCCCTTCCGCCCATTTGCCCACACTACACATGGTATATGAGAAACTGCTTTAGTAAACTCCTGACGAATATGTTCAAGTTCTTAATGTTTATTTCACAAAGAAAAGATATCAAAATTTAAAAGAAAAAAAGAAATTAAAGCACTAAAAAACATACATCTGGTAGCATCTGACGATTATATTCAAGTTCGGTCTTAATGTTTATTTTATCCACAGAAACATGTTCATTTTTTTCTGAAAGTAAAAATGAAATATAAAATGCATATAAACAAAAAAATTATAAACAATAAACATTTTGTTCTTTCATTAAAAAATTTTAATTGGTCTTTGAAGTATCAGATGAAAGAGCTGAGTAAGAAATGCCACTAAGCAGAAGAAGAATATGAATAGTCAGAGATAATCCAGATTATCCCCTCAATTATCTCCCATCACTCCCTGAGGCTTGGGTCACTCACAGATAATCCTGATTAACACATCATTGGATTTTCTCTGTTTGAAGCCCCGAAACCGAACTTGAATATAATCGTCAGATGCTACCAGATGTATGATTTTTGTGCTTTAACTTTTTTTTTCTTTCAAAGTTTGATATCTTTTCTTTGTGAAATAAACATTAAGAACTTGAACATATTCGTCAGAAGTTTACTAAATCAGTTTCCCATATACCATGTGTAGTGTGGGCAAATGGGTGGAAGGGCAAATTGATATGAAGGGCAAATGGTCAGAAGGGCAAATATCCGAAGGGCAAATGTCCGAAGGGCAAATGTCCAGAAGGGCAATTGACTGTACTCCGTATTCCCTACGCTACAGTAAACCCCCTCTCCAATGGATTGGGTGATTGCGTTAATACCTCTCCCCGCAATACCACAGAAGCATTTTCCTCGCAATATATTATATAAAAACCGAATGCAAAAACCAGGTATATTGTCTGAAAATGCTCTTATAGTCACTACTGATAATATTATATATTTTAATTTACTTTGTTACAGCTTTTAGCCACATACAACTCGATCTGTTCGGACAAGGCGCATCATGTTGATCCTGCGGTCATTGTACCCTTGGTGAGCACGAGACATGTTAAGTCTCCGTAAATATACCAGCACTGACATCCCATTGAGAATATGTTTTCGAAAGGACGTAGAGACGTGAAGATACGTTCCGAAATACTACCAAAGAAATCCATTCATAGATGTGCTCCATGCTGTACCGTGAATCTTGCAACTGTCGCATGCACTCGCTAGGTTACAAAAGTGAATAGGTCGACGACTGCTCCACGTGCAAGCAAGGCAACACTTCGGGAGGTGAACGTAACCGACGCGAACAGAGTTTCGAGGCACAGTTCTGTTGATTTAGTGGTCCATTTCAATTTATTGTTTCCCGCCGCAATGCGGCCGGGGGACTTTAAAATGGTTCTTGCTTCTATATGTCCGTGCATATCCGTGGATGTTCGTGCATGTTGTTCGAATGATTACTTCCTAACGCTTTGTTGGATTCTTCCGAAATTCGGCATACGCATTCCTTGCGACAAGACGCCAATCGGTATCGCATTTCAGCAACATCTGCCTGAAGGTGGCGCCACTAGGTCGAAATGGATCTTGCTTCTTTGTGTCCGTGGATGTCAGTTACAAGCGATAACTTCCAACCGCTTTCTTGGATTCTTCCGAAATTCGGCATACGCATTCCTTGTGAGAAGACGCGGTTGCGTACTGGATTTCAGTAACATTTGCCTGAAGGTGGCGCCACTGAGGTCTTGTTCCAATCTGTGCATGTCCGTGGTTTCAATTCAAATTCTTCACAAGCGATAACTTCCAAATGCTTTGTCTAATAATTAGGCATCCCTAAATGCGTTTGTCATTTTTTCTTCTTTCTTCCGCTTCTCGCTGTTAGTTTTGAATTTCATGTCGCTTTAAATGAAGGACACCATTTTCTTAAATTTGCTGTCCAGTCCTTCTATTCCACATCATACGATTTACACTAAAGCTTTTGCAGGAACCATATTTTATTTCAGAAGTATAATATGAAATAACTGGCGGGGGGAATCCCCGTAGTACCGAACCTGTGTTAGTTTTGAATTTCGTGTCGCCTTAAATGAAGGACAACATTTTGCTATGAAATCATTCTATTCCACATCATATGATCTAACCTAAAACTTTTGCATGAACCATATTTTATTTCTGAAATATAATATGAAATAACTGGCGGGGAAATCCGCGCAATACCGAACCCCTGGTTTTTGAATTTCGTGTCATCTATTTTGCTATCAAATAATTGTAGTCCACATCATATGATTTACCCTAAAGCTTTTGCACGAACCATATTTTATTTCAGATGTATAACATGAAATACCGAACCCGTTTTTTTTAAATTTCATGTCATCTTAAATGAAGGACAACATTTCCTTCATACTGTGCATATGATCAATTTCCTGAATTGAATTGAATTCCACCTTGTGGTTTTTCGGACTGACAGATGATGGCATGCAGTTCTATGGCTTTCATGTCAGCACACCTACCACTACCCTCAAGAAGAGCATGTCCCCATCCCCAGCGCGCCAAACCGCACCCTCTATCTCCCAAACTAGCCCTCGCCCTGACCCTCATATATTGTGTTTGAGCATACATATCTCCAATATATCTTGGCAGAAGCTGAAATTTGTGTGTTGTCTGCAATATTGGGATAATTGCAACCCCAAAAGGTTTCAATTTATCAGGCACAGACCCATGTTTTTGTATTTGGTAAATATGTCCCTTGTCTATAGATCTATCGTCTTGCTTGGAATTTTTTTTCGTGCCAATCCGCTTCTGGGTGGCGCCACCTCGGGCCAAGTTAAATTGCATTTCCAGAAAATAACTTTTGAAAACCTTAAGGATTCTTTCCAAATTTGGTGTGGTGGTACATGTACCTTGCCTAAGATCTGGCTTGAGAATGTTTTTCATGTTGATAGGGGGACCACCTGAAAGCTAAGTTAAGTGTTTCCAGACAATAACTTTTGAAAACCTGAACCGATTCATTCCAAATTTGGTGTGTAGGTACCTCGCCTCAATTTCTCGTTTGGCATTGTTTTTCATGCCGATCCACATATAGGTGGTGCCACCTGGGGTCAAATTTAAAATTATGTTTCCGGACAATAACTTTTTAATACTTGAATGAATTCTTTCCAAATTTGGTATACATGTACCTTACCTGAAGGTTTCATTTGGTATTGTTTTTCTTGTCGATCTGCTCATAGGTGGCGCCACCTGTAGGCCAAGTTAACATTCTCTATTTCCAATGTCAAGGGATCTTGCCTCAAGATCTCGGTTGGGATTATTTTTTATGCCTATCTGCCTACACATGGCGCTACCTGAGGGCAAAGGTAAAATTGCATTTCGGGACAGTAACTGTTGGACCTTAATGGATTCCTTTAAATTTGGTATGTGGGTACCTACCCTCAAGGCATTTTATGGGCCATGTTAATGATGTTTAATTTTCCTAAGTTTTACGTTTTTACTTTCTTCACAAATAATGAATGTTTCCTTTACTAAAGATGCAAAAGGCATGCCTCCAATCGTATTCGATCGACTGTATCTAGTCTCTTCAATATTTGGCATATGCATTCCTTGTGACAAGATGTTGATTGGTATTGCGTTTCAGAACAATCTGCCTGTAGGTGGCACCAATAGGGTTCTTTGCGTTCTTTTGTGCTGCAAGCAATAACTTTAAAACGCTTTGAAATGTTGCTCGAAATTTGGTTTCCGGGCAATAACTTGAGAACTGCTCATCAAATTCTTCCCAAATTAGGCATGCATATACATTGTACCTTGCCATGAGATGTTGCTTTGGATTGCGTTATCCACTTCTGCTCATAAAGTCCCGCCACCTGATGACAAAATCTGAAATTTGTTTTTTGGTCAATAACTTGAGAACTGCATGCTCATCGGATTCTTCTCAAAGTTAGCATTCATGTACCATGCCAGGAGATGTTGCGTGGGATTGCCTTTCGCTCACTTTTACTAACAGGTGGTGCCACCTGGTGGCGAAATACCAGATTTGTTTCTGGGTAATAACTTGAGAACTGCTCGTCAGATTCTTCTTAAATCTGGTATGAACGTATCATGACATATGATGTGGCTTGGGATTGCGTTTCGCCCACTTGTACTTACAGGTAGCACCACCTCGTGTCAAATCTAAATTTGATTTCGCTCATCAGATTTTTCTCCAATTTGGTATGCAGATACCATGCCATGATATGTCCCTTGGGATTGTATTTCACCTGCTTCTGCATACTAGTGGCGACACCTGGTGGAAAAATCTGAAATTTGGTTTCCAGACAATAGGTTGAGGATTCATTCAGCTTCTCGTCAAATTTGGTTTGCAGATAATATGCCTTGAGATGTCACTTCTCGGTTACAAAATTTCCATGCTTCACTACATAGAAACTATATTACAGAAGCAAAACACGTTCAGTCAACCGTTCTGAGTTGATTTTAAAACTTGGGAAGGCAGAAAGACCCTTCCGCATCCAACACCTATGAAGTACATATAGCAGTTGCCTCTCTCATGTATATCCCCCGACACAAACAATGCTAAAAAATATTGCTGCCATTTCGGCGGGGGACTTAGCATCCTCTGGTTGCTTGCTTTTTGGTTAGAATTGGATTTAAAACCTAAGTATCGGTATGTCTCATGTATTAATTTACCGCTGGGACGTCTTTCCTATCGAGTCACCACCCCTCGATAGGACGTCTTTCACACCGAGTAAAAATCTCGGGATTTTCTTCTCGATATGAAAGATGTTCCAGCGGTAAATTAGGATACAACAAATACCTCTATATCGGTTCAAACCCTTAACCATAGAATACGCCCACATAATTGAAGTTTCATTATTCACTTTAAACCTGTGTTTTATTAGATAATACTCTGGAAATGACTTTGAAATTCACTTGAATAAAGAATAGTGGTCAGTGATAACTTTTTAGCCCACCATCACCAGATGGTGGGCTGTTCAAATCGCCTTTCGTCCGTGGTCCGTCGTCCGTCGTCTGTCCGTCGTCCGGCGTCCGTCGTCCGTCGTCCGTCCGTCGTCCGTCCGTAAACAATTCTTGTTATCGCGATTTCTCAGAACTACTGCACGGATCTTTCTGAAATTTCGCACACATGTTCCCCTTGGGGTCTAGTTGTGCAGATACCTTTTCTGATCCGATTCGAAAATCCAATATGGCCACAGGGCGGCCATCTTGGATTTCCCCATGAAACCTTGTTATCACGATTTCTCAGGAACTACTGCATGGATCTTTCTGAAATTTGGTACAGAGATTCTCCTTGGGGCCTAGTTGTGCAGATACCTTTTCTGATCCGATTCGAAAATCCAATATGGCCACAGGGCGGCCATCTTGGATTTCTCCATGAAACCTTGTTATCGCGATTTCTCAGGAACTACGGCACGGATCTTTCTGAAATTTGGTACACAGGTTCCCCTTGGGGTCTAGATGTGCAGATACCTTTTCTGGTCCGATTCGAAAATCCAATATGGCCACAGGGCGACCATCTTGGATTTCCTCATGAAACCTTGTTATCATGATTTCTCGGGAACAACTGCATAGATCTCTCTCAAATTTGTTACGCAGGTTCCCCTTGGCGTCTAGTTGTGCAAGAAACCTTTTTTGGTCCGATTCGAAAATCCAATATGGCCACCAGGCAGCCATCTTGGATTTCCCCATGAAACCATGTTATCGCGATTTCTCAGGAACTACTGCACGGATCTTTCTCAAATTTGGTACACAGGTTCCCCTTGGGGTCTAGTTGTGCAAGAAACCTTTTTTGGTCCGATTCCGAAATCCAATATGGCCACTAGGCAGCCATCTTGGATTCCCATATGAAAACTTGTTATCGCGATTTCTCAGGAACTACTTCATGGATCTTTCTCAAATTTGGTACACATGTTCCCCTTGGGGTCCAGTTGTGCAAGAAACCTTTTTTGGTCCGATTCCAAAATCCAATATGTCCATCAGGCGGCCATCTTGGATTTCCCCATGAAACTTTGTTATTGCGATTTCTCAGGAACTACTGCATGGATCTTTGTTAAATTAGGTACACAGGTTCACCTTGTCGTCTAGTTGTACAAGATACCTTTTCTGGTCCGATTCGAAAATTCAATATGGCAAAACAGGCGGCCATCTTGGATTTTCCCATACAAATTTGTTATCGTGATTTCTCAGGAAGTACTGCATGGATCTTTCTCAAATTTGGTACACAGGTTCCCCTTATGGTCTAGTTGTGCAAGGTACCTTTTTCGGTCCGAATCGAAGATCCAATATGGCCACAAGGCGGCCATCTTGAATTTCCCCTTGAAACATTGTTACCGTGAATTCTTGGGAAATATTTCATGGATTTTTCTAAAATTTGGTACACAGGTCTCACATGGGGCCTATTAGTGCAAGATACCTTTTTTGGTCCGATTCGAAAATCCAAGTTACGCTCCAAATTAATTTGGTATTCTCAAGTGACGTTGCATCACAAGAGTCGGCGGATCAAACGGTGGGGCATATTCTATATATTGACTATAGAGAATATCCGTACCTTCACCTTTCATATCAAGGAGTTCAAACAATTCTGAATTAAAATGTATTTCTTCAAATTTTAAATCAGCCTTCTTTAGTCCATGCAGTAGCAAGTGAACTGCTCCACCGTTTCGTATGCCGACCTCAGTCTTGTGACTCAATGTCACAACTCGACAACTGTAGACTACTGGATGTTTTGATCCAAGGGAGATAATCAGGATCCAGGCACTTTTGAAGTTTCAACATTACTGCGCGGACCGGATCCCTTCAGTATTAAGCATTATTGTACCATCTTAATATTTTCGAGCATGGTATCTTGATTTAAACAGTATATTTATTTCACCAGGAAACAGGGATCGGCGAACAGGCAGAGCCTATTTGAACGCCTCTCCCAACAGACATATTACACATACATGTACAATTACAAGATGACAGACAACAGTGAATAGAATAAGAAATAGTTACAAACACAATAATTAACATGCAGCTGCATGGTATCTTAAAAGAGATATCTCAAAATAGAAACAGAACAGAATTAGCATTCGTTCCTAATTATAAAATCTGAAGTATGTTTCATAGCTCATGCCAAAGTGTCAAAGAGATTGGTCTTCGCTTCCAGTACCCAATGATGACACGTGCAAAAAAAATAAATAAACAAAATACTACAAAACAAAGGTGAAGGATCCTCGGTACATGTACATTCACTTTCAGACTAACTTTGCTCATTTCTCTTGTATTATAACAACCGACATAAGTAAAGTTTCTAGAAATCTTGAAACTCCTGAAGCCTTCTTGTGTTTTTTTTTATTTATTTTTATTTCACACACATTTGGAATTGGTGCTGTCATACGAAGTAGGATTTTCGATTATTCACGCGGAAATTCTTTTATGGGCGACGATTGAATATTGAATGTCGTGTCTGACGCTTGTTAATGTGGCGAAGTATGTTTCTTTTACATTTTGCAAAGTTTAGAGTATTTTTTCTACTGAAGTCTGAAAGGTTATAGTTCCTATAGCAACTCTAGTAGTAGGGAGCACGCACAGAAGGGCCAATTGACCTCAAAAATTTGCATATGACCTCTGTGACGTCACAGCGACAGCCAATCAGAAGCGCGTATTTTGAGATGTGGGTGTGGCTATGTGTGTGCGCATGCGTGAGTTTTGGCGGGAAAGTTTTATGTTAATGAGGTCATTGGGTGCATTGGGACTATTCAAGATGGCGGCTTGTTTTTTCTAGGTTAGGGGTGGTCGGTTTCAAGATGGCGGCCGATTGCACTTGTTTGACCCTTCATTTGCATATTTTCAAGATGGCGGCTTGTTTTTTCTAGGTTAGGGGTGGTCGGATTCAAGATGGCGGCTTGTTTTTGTAGGTCAAGTACACTTGCACTTGTTTCGCTCGTCCTCATTTGCCTATTTTCAAGATGGCGGCCTGTTTTTTCTAGGTTAGGGGTGGTCGGATTCAAGATGGCGGCCTGTTTTTTTTGTAGGTCAAGAAAACTTGTTTGGACTTGTTTGACCCTTCATTTGCATATTTTCAAGATGGCGGCTTGTTTTTTCTAGGTTAGGGGTGGTCGGATTCAAGATGGCGGCCTGTTTTTGTAGGTCAAGGTCACTTGCACTTGTTTCGCGCCTCATTTGCCTATTTTCAAGATGGCGGCCTGTTTTTTTCTAGGTTAGGGGTGGTCGGATTCAAGATGGCGGCCTGTTTTTTTTTGTAGGTCAAGGTCAATTGCACTTGTTTCGCTCGTCCTCATTTGCATATTTTCAAGATGGCGGCTTGTTTTTTCTAGGTTAGGGGTGGTCGGTTTCAAGATGGCGGCTAGTTTTTGTATGTTAGGGGTGGTCGTATTCAAGATGGCGGCTTGTTTGTGTGTGTGATGGGTTTTTCCCCCTGGTTCATTGGTGTTGATTCAAGATGGCGGTTAGTTTTTCTAGGTTAGGGGTGGTCGGTTTCAAGATGGCGGTTAGTTTTTGTATGTTAGGGGTGGTCGTATTCAAGATGGCGGCTTGTTTGTGTGTGTGATGGGTTTTTCCCCCCTCTTCATTTGCATATGTTCAAGATGGCGGCTTGTTTTTCTAGGTTAGGGGTGGTCGTATTCAAGATGGCGGCTTGTTTGTGTGTGTGATGGGTTTTCCCGAGTAGAATATGCAAATGAGGTGAAGGTTCATTGGTGTTGATTATTCAAGATGGCGGCTAGTTTTTCTAGGTTAGGGGTGGTCGGTTTCAAGATGGCGGCTTGTTAGGGTTCATTGGTGTTGATTCAAGATGGCGGTTAGTTTTTCTAGGTTAGGGGTGGTCGGTTTCAAGATGGCGGCTAGTTTTTGTAGGGTGGGGGTGGTCGTATTCAAGATGGCGATTTTTTCAGTGCATGGTGGGTTCAAAATGGCGGCCAGTTTTTGTGTCTCAGTGCATGGTGGGAGGTGGATAGAAAAACGTATAAAAGGAGTCCATTTTTAGGGAAAGGGGTGTATTCAATCTGACTTACCTGACCTGACCTGTCTCCCTGCCTGCCTGCCTGCCTGCATCCCTGCCTTGCTTGCCTGCCTGCATTCTGCCTGTATGGAATGCATGTACTGACTTGGTTCTGGTTTTTTTCCATCACGGTTGTGCGCAGGTGTATGACGTCACTTCCGGTCTGCGTGAATCGGGTGTGACCTGGGACTATGGGATGCATGTACTCACTTGGTTCTGGGTATTTGTCATCACCGGGAGGTCACGTGATCAGTTCAAGGTCATATCCATTTTTTATCGATATGTCAACCCCACATCCAGTCCATTAGATGCTCCTTCACCTAAGCTTCACTTTGATACCTCACTCGACATGTGGTGTGAGTGAGTGCAAGAATGTATTCATCCGCGGTGATGCAGTCATGTCTGGCGGTGATTCGGTCTCGGGAAAAAGCTTCCTTGCCCAATGCCTACGGACTTTACCGAAGATACACGGACTTTAACGAAAGACACGGACGTACACGAAAAGACGCGAAGGTGAACGCCATTGTGGGAAACCTCCCACAGACAGGTCAGTACATGCATTTCTATGTTGTTCACGCATAATAAAAGGATTGATCTGTAATCTGTGTTGTTGTTGTTGTTGTTGTTGTTGCTCCCTTTTTTGGACTAACCCATCAGAATAGTACGTATCACGGACTACACCCGTAGAGCTACATCTGGTCTATAAAACATGTCCCTCTGGATCCCACACCTTCATTTCTACAGAGCCATGGCGGAGATCCAGCCCCATGCGACTCGCATTTACAGTATGCCACCGTGGTGAATTCATTCACGGGTTACCGAGCAGTGGTCCGGTCCATGTTTGCAGATGGCGACGACAACGAGGGACGACGCCAGATCCTGAACGAGTTCACAGAAGCTGTCCTCCACAGAGTGCACTCGATGGAGAGGCGTGCCATCACTCACCACTACTGGACTATGACAGCCATCCTTGATGCTCGGGCTGTGGACCACGAGCGCTCACGCCGCAACCAGCACCGGCTGGTTGGCCTCATACTAGTCTGTGCCCTATTCACCCTGGCGCTGTGGTATTGACACTATAAATACCAGGGCCAGACAGAGTGTGTGTCATTCACCGTTCGACATTTGGACCAAGCATGTCATCCGTCCTACGAGCCATCCTCCCCCTTACACCTTACCAGGTGGGATTATACGTTTATGATGCTAAAGTGACCCTGGTGGAAGATAGTGGCGGGGATTGGAGGGCGTCCCCTGAGACTTTATCGAATACGGTGACACTACAGCGTGATGGGTGGACTAAGTTTAAACGAGTGTTAAGCGGTGAATTGGACGGACGCCTGATCCACATGGACAATGCCATTTATGTATACCGTACTGCGCTCTACCCACGGGTGGGACGCTACCAAGAGCCGGCTCGAAGTTTCCTCCTAACTCCCTCTCTGTGGTCAGCCTTGGAGAAAATAGTGCCTATTGTAGACCAGTTATTTACACCCGACGATCGATCACCCCATCAATTGGCATGGGCTCGTGCTATCGAACACGCACTAGATGAACCTAATGAAAAAAAAGCGGATGGAGAAAAT
>JAVTVY010028834.1:0-12094 GCA_036873755.1 Hanleya hanleyi
TCCCACCTAATTATTTTTCTTACCGCTTGAGGTAGGGGACTGAAACTTACGACACTATACACTTGGGTCAAGCTCTACCAGAAAATATAAAAATCCAAGATGACTCTTTAATGACCTCACAGTGACGTCATTTTCACAAAAACGGCATTTTTTGGTCGATTTTTCGTTCAGATTTTTCGAATTTTCTTTTTATGCAATTTCTCCGCAAAAACTGCGTGATAAATTAGTAAATAATAATGTGATATGAAATAGTGTTTTTGCCCACTTTTCATCGCGTTCCGGAGATAGCGCAGAAAGTTTGGTAGGAAAGGGGAAGGGTATTTTGTCGAGAAAGTGGGGTGTGGGAGTGGGCTATACCCCGGCTTCGCGGGCCCTGCTATCAAATACACTTTGCATGAAAACATACGGAGAAACTTTGTGAACAACAAGTTCATATTTTTTTATAAGAAAAATGACATAAAATTGGAATTATTAACATAATAAAACAGATGGTGGAAAACGTATTGTTGCCTAAACTCTAAACCGCGACGTCAGAATATGATTACGATCACGTCGTAGCCATCATCGATGCGGGACGTCGTATTGTGACGTACTTCGCACAACAAAGGCTTTCAATTGTAGCTTTGTGGCGTTGTTGATGTTACAATACGAATGTCGCCAAAGACAATCGTAATCAGAATCTCACGTCACGGATCAAAAGATCCCGGCTTTCGTCGCTCCCAAACCGGTGTGAAAATGGAGGGTTTTGAATGTGTTCTGTTCTGACTTCGACCATTCCCAAAATTCTAAATATAGTTAAAGAAATGTGAAAAACGCCCTCTTACGCCCTCTGCTCTCGGATAAACGTCGCAGCCCCTGCTATATTTATTGGATACGTGTGCTGTTGAAGTATATACAATTAATGCTTTGTTCGAATTGATAAGCGGAGGAAAGTCTGTGATGACAACAGTGTGGTCCAATTTTTATGGGATCGGGGGCATATCGCACGGCCGAGCCATGGAGGCAAAACTACTAAATGAACCGGGAATCTCCGAACGCCTCCTGACGTCGCAATCGTACGCCAGCAACAAGCATCCAATGGAATTGATTTGGACACGTGACGTTACATAATGACGTCACAATAAAGTATTGGTTTCCGCGTATCCAAGGAATACACATTGTGTGTACAAAATCACATGGTGAATAATCTCTCAATAGATCTGATCAATTCTTGGAGCTGTAGCCAATGAAGACAATGCCGTTGTTCAGTGAGTATCCCTAGAGTATAACCTTATACGATAAAGTGTTTCATTCATTGGTTCATGGTGCTAACTTGCGGTTTCAAACGTTGAATGTCATATGCTGCCAATGCATATATAGCTGCCAAGAATGCCAAAGTCGGCTACGATAGCCTTAGAATGCTTCTCCCTCTCCTCATCCACTCCTCTGGCCTTCTCCGCATCTACTTTTCTGGCCTAGCTTCTCCTCATCCACTCTTCTGGCCTTTTCCGTATGATCATCCACTCTTCTGGCCTTCTCCTCATCTACTCTTCTGGCCTAGCTTTTCCTCATCCACGTTTCTGGCCTTCTCCTCATCCACTCTGCTGGCCTTCTCCTCATCCACTCTTCTGGTCTTCTCCTCACCCACTCTTATGACCTTCTCATGATCATCCACTCTTCTGGCCTTTTCCTCATCCACTCTTCTGGCCTTCTCCATATGATCATCCATTCTTCTGGCCTTCTCCTCATCCACTCTTCTGGCCTTCTCCATATGATCATCCACTCTTCTGGCCTTCTCCATATGATCATCCACTCTTCTGGCCTTCTCCTCCATCCACTCTGCTGGCCTTCCTCCTCATCCACTCGTCACGATCTTCCTCCTCACCCACTCTTATGACCTTCTCACATGTTCATCCTCTTCTGGCCTTTTCTCATCACTCTGCTGGCCTTCTCCATATGATCATCCATTCTTCTGGCCTTCTCCTCATCCACTCTTCTGGCCTTCTCCATATGATCATCCATTCTTCTGGCCTTCTCCTCATCTACTCTTCTGGCCTTCTCCATATGATCATCCACTCTTCTGGCCTTCTCCATGTAGTCATCCTCTTCACCGGCCCCTTCTCCATATGATCATCCACTTTTCTGGCCTTCTCCTCATCTACTCTTCTGGCCTAGCTTTTCCTCATCCACTTTTCTGGCCTTCTCCTCATCCACTCTTCTGGTCTTCTCCTCATCCACTCTTCTGGCCTTCTCCATATGATCATCCACTCTTCTGGCCTTCTCCATATGATCATCCACTCTTCTGGCCTTCTCCTCATCTACTCTTCTGGCCTTCTCCTCATCTACTCTTCTGGCCTTCTCCTCATCCACTCTTCTGGCCTTCTCCATATGATCATCCACTCTTCTGGCCTTCTCCATATGATCATCCACTCTTCTGGCCTTCTCCTCATCTACTCTTCAGGCCTTCTCCTCATCCACTCTTCTGGTCTTCTCCTCATCCACTCTTCTGGCCTTCTCCATATGATCATCCACTCTTCTGGCCTTCTCCATATGATCATCCACTCTTCTGGCCTTCTCCTCATCTACTCTTCTGGCCTTCTCCTCATCTACTCTTCTGGCCTAGCTTTTCCTCATCCACTTTTCTGGCCTTCTCCTCATCCACTCTTCTGGCCTTCTTCTCATCCACTCTTCTGGCCTTCTTCTCATCCCGTCTTCTGTCCTTTTCCTCATCCACTCTGCTGGCCTTCTTCCCATCTACTCTTCTGGCCTAGCTTTTCCTCATCCACTTTTCTGGCCTTCTCCTCATCCACTCTTCTGGCCTTCTTCTCATCCACTCTTCTGGCCTTCTCATGATCATCCAACCTTCTGTCCCTCTCCACATCCAATCTTCTGTTCCTCTCCTCATCCACTCTTCCTACCTTCTTCTCATGATCATCCAACCTTCTGTCCCTCTCCTCATCCACTATCCTGGCCTTCTCATTATCGTGCAATCTTCTGGTCTTCTCCTCATCCACACTTCCGACGTTCTGCCTTCTGGTCTTCTCTCCGCCTATTGTTCATGACGACCGTGACATCTTATATGCCAATCTCTATAAATAGTCCGATGTCGGCTGCATTGTGTGAAGAAATGTTTTTAAAGTTCACATTTACTTAACTTCTTGGATTTCTTTTGGTATGAACTTGATGATTATCGGCTATAAAGCTAAACGAACCAATAAATATGAGTTTCATGTGGTGACTATTTTAATCAATCTCGTTCTTGTTTTCAGAATGCTTTCGGATTTCCAGAAAAAGTAAAAAAGGTAAGTTTAATATTTGTCCTTTGATAAACTCATAATATCTTTTCGTATTTGATATCATGACAAGGCAAACAAATATTTTAAATAAATTTTCAAAATTATGTTAAAAATATTAAGCTATGTTATACTGAACAGTACTACTATACGCATTTTTGTGTTGTTTCAGTAAAATTTTGCTGTGATATATGGAATAAACTATAAATATAGGAGTCCTGACGATGACATAATATATGTCGAAATATTGACCAAAATATGGCTTTTCTGTCGTTATTCGGAGTAACAATACCTCTTTGCTATAAATATAGAATGGATCAATATAATAAGCTTATATACAAAAACATTCACCAGAATTTGCACCCCCCCCTCCCCCCACCTCACGCTCCAACCTGGCACGAGAAAATATACTGAAATCCTTGCCTGACATATTTCAGAATTTAACCTGTATTTCAGATGGAAGATCATTGGACGAAGTTGTTCATGAACTGAATACTTACTTGGCAAAGATAGCAACTTTAGAAAAGGAGCTTGCCAAGAATAGAACAAGACTGAACAAAATCGAGAAGATGGTGGACTTAAACGAAAAGAATCGCCAACTTGAAGGTGAGAAAACCGGTCGGTCTTAAAAGTAAGCAGCAATGAGTGCTATATACTGTAGTCATGGACATTCTGGCCCCTGTAAACGTTTGGTCGGCGTTGGGCCTTATCGGTACAGTCTGATGATCTAAATAAAAACTTGCGCTCTTTGTTGGCCTGTTTATCCCGTTTTACTACCAGCCGGTTCTTACATCAGAAGTTCACACAACTCATCGTATTCCAGTGAATTATCGTCCAATGAAAATGCCGGATTATTTCGGACCCTCGTGGTCCGAGATAATTCTGCATTCTCATTGAACTATTGTTTCGGGGTTCAAGAAAATTATCTCGTGGTTTAACAAAAAAAAATAAAAAAATCGTCCATGTCCCTTCTATGCTTCCGTAAGATACAGATCTGTAAAGAATGGCGTTCTTCTCTTTCTACTCATTGTTTCGATATCACATCATCTGTATGCAATGCGTTTGATGATGCCCAACATCCTGGTCATCGATGTATAGATTTTTATTTGTTTATTTACAGATTCTGAAGATAAATGCCAAACAAATGAGAACAACAATACCCTCCGTACAACGGAGATACCGGTACTTGAAAGTGGGGAAAACGCTAAACCTCAAAGTGGAGCGATACCCTGGCTTAAGAGGATGGTAAGACATATGCCTATACGAACATTTGAATTTACGCATTTCACGATTCTTATAACAAAACGACCGAAACTTTAAATTCAGAAGCGATTTTAAAGGTACAGTGTCATCATTGTAAATTGATTATTTAACAAATTTCATTAAAATCTATTTCAACAAAATTTATGAACCGCAACTAATGAATAAATATTTCTTTTCAGGACAAAGTTTTCTACACGAATATAACTGTGGATAACAGCAATGATGATGAGAACGGTAATTTCTTTCAAAATATATTTTTCTCTCCGGATACTGGGTGATAACGTACGGTTGATCATGTACGACCGGTTAATGCTAATCATTTATTATTGTATTCATTAACGGTTTAAGTGTAATCATGCATATACGGGTTGGTGATGAACCTTATACGGGTTGACTGCAGAATATGCGTTTCTACCAACAATTTAACGTTTGTTTTCTAATTGTGATTTGTTTCATTTGTTTCAGAATTTCTGGTAAAGAAGATGTCGGTCACCGAGAATATATTTCTCAGATATCACGAACATCGACTTGCCGCCAAATCCTCTAAATCCATTCCCAACACAATGAAGACGAAAACTACCGGAAGATTTATACGCGCGATCTTGAGATTCAGAAAACGAAGCGACTGACTATGAAATACGTGTTACAGTCTGCTAAGCTTCGCGAGCTGTTATCCGAATTGTTGGACAACAATAATTTGTTCATATCCAGATGTACTCATTCACTCATCTAGTATGCCAGTGTGACGAAAATGCCCATGACCTGGAGAATGTTATTTTCGTTCTAATGCTGACAGTGTATATAGCATTGTGAATAGACCGATAATGGTGGATATTCGACTTACCTGTATTAACTGTGCGCTGAAACTTTCAGCGAGGGACGCGTAAATATCCCTGACACGCATCTTGCATCGAAACCGGGCGAGAGAAGTCGAACTCTGCTGATCTGACACGAAATCCAACACCGCCGGAGTCTATACTTTCGTTTTATGGGGGCTGCCATGTTTGGGCGCGCAAAGGATTATGGGAGCCAGAGCCTATATAAGACGCGGAGAAATGGACGTTCGGCAATCTGTCCCAGACGATCGGCGGGTGCACATCGTGCGGAAGAGCCCAGAGACAGGATCGCCGCAAATGCGCCGAATGTGCCGAAAGTGCCGAAAGTGCCGAATTGACTGCCGAAACAGCGCCGAACCATCTGCCGAAGGGTTGGAAAGCCGAGAGCTAAGCCATAGCTTGGGGATAATAGATACTAACACGCACAGTATCTGATGACGAGACGAACCGCCAGACGGGGATAAGATACTAACACGCACAGTATCTGAAGACGAGATGTCCATCAACGGGGAATACAGAGCACCAACTATCCCACATTGCAGCCCATCACACAAATACCATGTTACATGATTACATATACTCACACACAGACACCAGATCGTCGGCCTTAGGGACGGAATAGATCTAATCACAATCATCTACACTAGTTATTCACAGGCCTCGACTAGGGATAACTGATAACACAAGCTTACATCCATTGTACATATTTACACTGCCGCAGGGCTCGAATTATGCTTTGCCGCAAGTCTTTGAATTCTATTACAAATCATTGATATTAATTTACATTACATTGTAAGGTAATAATACACCTCCGAGACCAGGGCATTATTACCACACATATATATGCAGACAATCTGAGCCTATTAACTCGTCCTTGGGTCAACGCCGTGAGGGCCGAAGTCGGGTCGCCGAAGACGGGTCGCCGAAATCGGGCCGAGCCGAAGACGAGAAGTTTGCCGAGCCGAAGACGGGTCGCCGAAATCGGGCCGAGCCGAAGACGAGAAGTTTGCCGAGCCGAAGACGGGTCGCCGAAATCGGGCCGAGCCGAAGACGAGAAGTTTGCCGAGCCGAAGACGGGTCGCCGAAATCGGGCCGAGCCGAAGACGAGAAGTTTGCCGAGCCGAAGACGGGTCGCCGAAATCGGGCCGAGCCGAAGACGTGAAGTCTGCCGAGCCGATGTTCGGGTCGCCGAATTCGGGCCGCCGATAACAGAGAAGTGCCGAGCCGAAAGGGGTCGGGCCGAATTCGGCGCCGAAGACGTGAGGTCTGCCGAGCCGAAAGGGGCTGCCGCCGAAGACGCTGTGGTGTGCTGTACGGACCGACGCCGCCGAAGGGCTACTGCTAGGAGAGGCAGTGATACGGAGAGGATTCCAGAGACGATTAATAACGCTTAGATGAACTGGGCCGTGTAACCTTAGACACGGTAGATGTTCCATACAGTCCGGGGCTACGCCTACGACCGGAGGGGTACCAGAGACGCCGTACCATACCACGACGAGAGCCAGTCTGGACGAGACTGGGCCGTGACGCGTCATAGATAGGGTCTCTTGTATATATTGTATATTATTAGTCTTTCTCTTTAAGATAAAGATAACACTTAACGATAACTACCTCTAGAGTAGGGATCTTTATCACAGGTATTGTGCGCGTACAGAGCTGTGTACATTGCAGAATACAATATTATTACTTTATTATTGCCTTGGTTGTTTCTACAGGTCCCCCCATCCTACCTCCTCGATCCAGACAAGGTGACAGGTTGAATCGGACCTTCCTCGTTGGCCAATTCCAGTCATACGAGACTGCGTTCACATCAGCCTGACAATTTGTCACAGGGGCCTGAGACCAGGCCGCCTCAAGTCTCGTGTACACCGCAAAGATAGACGTTTTCTGACCGCTCGAACGTCACAACTGGTGGCAGCGGTGGGATGGCCAACACCGGGAAACCGATGGAGAAGGGACCACGCTGGGAAGAAACCCGAAACCCAAGCATGACGACTATGGGAGATGTGGGCGCCGAACTACGTCCAGCGGATAGCGACTCGCAGTCAGGCAGGACGAGAAGCCGGCGGCAACTGCCCATAACCCCGAGGGACCGAGAAGAGTCACGACAAGGAGTGGAGACCGGACGATCATCGTTTGAAGCGCCGAAGAGAGTGGATTTGCTGGACCTGTCCACAGTGGACCTAAACGCAGTGCTATCGGCTCCCCCAGCTGACCTGTCGCCGATATCTTCGTGGCAGACGTTGCCCGACGAGAACGGAAGTTATCGAGCCCCTAAAGACTCTGGTTCTGATAACCACGGTCTCGGGGGCCGATACGAACACCGTGACGACGATTCGACAGTACAGATAATGGAAGAGATTGCCGAGCTACGACAAACCATCGGGTCTATGGCCAGAGCGTTCGAGTCGACTGTATCGATGATGGCGAGCCAGATGTCCAGAATCACCGACAGTCAGATTCAGGAAGGAGAGGCGATCAGACGACCGGACACTGAAAACGACGCCGCAGAGCTGAATGCGGGTTGTGGAACTGCCGAAATGGTTGGTGATTACCGCCGAACCGAATGTGTGTCCGGGTCGCAGCAGGGTTGCGAGCAGACGCCACCGCCGCCGAGGAGAGGACGAGATGATCCCATGAGCTGGAGGCAGCCATTACAAACCTCAACCCCTGCTATTGAGGTGAGGCGACCGATGTTGACGGCGGCAAGGGCAGCTACCTATGATGGGACAACGCCATTACGGGATTATCTCTCCCATTTCGACCACTGTGCTGCTATCAACGGATGGACATACTCACAACGGGGTCAATATCTGGCCGTCGCTCTTCGAGGATCTGCCCAGCAGCTGTTGGCCAGCTTGAAATCAGAACCAGGAAGTGCTGACTATGGACGATTGAAGGATGCCTTGGAGAAGCGTTTTGCCCCGCCGAATCAACTAGATTTGTACAAAACGCAGTTAAAATCCAGATACCGAGAGAAGTCAGAAGATCTTCCGGGCCTAGCTCAGGCATTGATTCGGCTTGCACAACAGGCATATCCCGATGCCGGGGATGACGTACAGGATACCTTGGCAAAGGATCAGTTTTTGGAGGCTATTGGGGACGAACTTAGATTTCTTGTATGGCAGACACGGCCGAAGACCTTAGATGCAGCTGTACACTCTGCTGTAGAAGTAGAAGCATTCAAGTCCTCGCAACGCCGTAAGACTTGGGCAACCGCGAAGTCCACGGTTCCTAGTAAAGATGAGGGAATAGCTGCAACCTCCGAGGATGACGAAGAATCTGAAGCTCGGCTGAGAAAACAGATCAAAGAATTGATGGAAGAAATAATGCGAAAGTCTCAACCTCAACCACGGCGACGACCACAAAGATACACCAGAGGTCAACAACGGACGTATGGGAATCGGGAACGAAGTAATGCTTGCTGGTCGTGCGGCAGAAGGGGTCATTACCGGGCGGACTGCCCGGATGTATCCAAAGCAGATGACTCTAAACCGCCGAGATCGCCCAAGAGTCCTCCCAAAGTTAATACTTCCGGGGAAGCTGGACTCTATTTGCCTGCCCAGATCGGGCCAGTGAAGATGTGGTGTTGTGTTGACACGGGGGCGTCGATTTCCCTCCTGAGCGAGAAAGTATACCAGCAGCTGAGTCCGCGGCTCAGACCAGCCTTGAGTAGCCCATCTTACGCTAGTATTCGTATGGCTGACGGTACGCTGATGCCCCTGAAAGGTGAAGCTGATTTTAAAATCACTATAGACGGTACCACACGAACACAGAAGATGATAGTCGGAGATCTGACGGTGGACGCGCTTCTAGGGTACGATTTTCTCAGCACCCACTGTACCAAGATCGACACGGAGCGCCACAGGGTCAAGTACGGTGGCCGCTACATTCAATGCGAGGTCGTGGGGAGCGCAGGCTGTTACCGTGTAGCCGTGACCGAGACTGTGACTATTCCTGCTGGAGCCGAAGCCGTTGTAACAGGAAAAGTTCGTGGAGGCCTACCAGGCGAGGTAGGGATGATCGAAAACGAACCGGAGTTTACCCAGAAGACAGGAGCCATGGTGGCCAGGGTCCTCACCGAGGTCGACCGTGACTGCGAAGTCACCCTGAGGTTCCTCAACTTGTCCTCAGATCCGACTGTAGTCCAGGCCGGGACGCTGTGCGGTCGTATGGGTGAAGTAGAAGTAGTGGAAGACCAAGTTTCGAGTGCGGCCGAAGCGTCGACGCCGAGCCGTGCGAAACCTAGTAGACAGAGGCCCGCCGTGCCGACCAGCGCATGTCCAGACCACTTTACAGATCTGGTTCGACGATCCAGTGAAGGCCTAGAGACAGACCAAGCCCTGGCTGTAGAAGATTTGGTCACCCGATATACTGACCTGTTCGCTAAGGACGATACTGATCTAGGTCGAACGACGAAGGTACAACATCACATAAAGACTGGAAGTGCACCACCCATCCGCATTCCCCCGAGGCGACCACCGATTCACGCCCGTGAAATGATCGATGAGCAAGTTGAAGACATGTTACAGCGTGGAGTGGTAGAGCCATCCAGTGGACCGTGGTCAGCGCCGGTAGTTCTGGTGAAAAAGAAGGACGGGAAAATGCGCTTCTGCGTTGACTACCGTGCTTTGAACAAGATAACAGAGAAGGATGCTTACCCGTTGCCGAGGATCGACGACTCTCTGGATTCTTTAGCAGGTGCAAGTTGGTGGAGTACCCTTGACTTAATGTCAGGGTACTGGCAAGTTGAAGTGTCCCCCGAAGATAGATGCAAGACAGCCTTTGCAACTAGGAAAGGTCTGTACCAGTTCCGTGTTATGCCGTTCGGGCTCTGCAATGCGCCCGGGACCTTTGAGCGGCTAATGGAAGCCATCCTAGCAGGACTCCATTATGATACGTGTCTCGTCTACCTTGACGATATCATCGTTTTTGGACGAACGTTTGACGAGATGATTCAGCGTCTTGATGGGGTCTTCGAGAGGTTGAAACAGCATGGTCTTAAGCTCAAGCCGTCCAAGTGCGTCATAGGGGCACGACAAGTCCTGTATCTGGGCCACGTAGTATCGCAGAATGGGATTGGAACTGACCCACAGAAGATCCGTGCTGTGCGAGACTGGCCTCCACCCGTTTCGCAGACCGAGGTTCGGAGCTTCCTGGGTCTCTGCAGCTACTATCGACGTTTCATCCGGGATTTTGCCACCATTGCAGCGCCGCTGCATACGTTAACTGAAAAGAAGACAGTCTTCATATGGGACAACACATCGCAGCAAGCCTTCGACACCCTGAAAGACAAGCTGACAACGGCTCCTGTGCTTGCTATGCCAGACTTTAAGCTCCCTTTCATTTTGGACACGGACGCGAGTAACTATGGCATCGGGGCCGTTTTGTCACAGGTGATAGATGGAGAAGAGAAGGTCGTGGCATACGCCAGCCGTGTGTTGTCGAAGGCCGAACGAGCCTACTGTGTGACGAGAAGAGAACTGCTGGCTGTTGTGCATTTCGTCAAATGTTTTCGACACTACTTGTTTGGGCGGAAGTTCCTGCTTCGCACCGATCACGCCTCGCTGAGATGGCTCATGCGGTTCAAGGAACCGGAGGGACAGCTGGCCCGTTGGATCCAGGCCCTTGGCGTCTACGATTTCAACATCGAGCATCGTCCGGGTCGAAAACATGGTAACGCCGACGCACTGAGTCGTATCCCATGCAAACAGTGTGGTCGATCAAGCAGCGATGACGTTCAGGCAGCCGCCCGTGTGATTGAGATGGTGTCGCCAACCGAAGGATTCGGCCGAGCCCAGGCCGAAGATCCCGACCTACAACCTGTTCTCGACTGGGTGCGGCAAGGTAGCCGACCAAACCGGGAGAACGTCAGTCCGTACGGACTCGTCACGAAAAGCCTGTGGGGTGCCTTCGATATGTTGGAGGTTTGCGATTCGCTGCTGGTTAGACGTTGGGTGGATGACCGTGGTAAGGTCAAGCGACGACTGCTGGTAGTACCTCGTTCCTTGCGCCGTAAAGTATTAAGAGAGTGCCACGACGGTCCCACCGGTGGACATCTCGGTGTAAAGAAGACTTTAGCAAAGGTGAGGCAGGCCTATACCTGGCCTGGCCTGCAGACGGACATACGCCAATGGTGCCGAAGCTGCGATGTATGTAACAGAAGAAAGCAGGCTGGACGCAAACCGCGAGGACCACACAGTGGACAGATGACGGGTTGTCCGGGAGAGAGGATTGCAGTTGACATCCTTGGGCCAATGCCAGAGACGGGCAGTGGAAACCAGTATATTGCGGTCATCGGAGACTATTTTACCCGTTGGGTCGAAGCCGTTGCCATGCCCAACCAAGAAGCTCCTACTGTTGCACAGGCTGTGGTGGAACACTATGTGACCAAGTTCGGTGTTCCGATGGCGATCCATTCAGACCAAGGCCGCCAGTTTGAGAGCCGTGTTTTCAAAGGGATGTGCCGAATTTTGGGGATGAGGAAGACAAGGACGACGCCATACCACCCCCAATCGAATGGCATGATTGAGCGGTTCAACAGAACATTAGCCCAAATGCTACATGCCAGTGTTGACCGTCATCCAAGCGACTGGGACTTGCATATACCGCTTGTAGTGATGTCCTATCGTGCTACAGCCCATGAGACGACAGGATTCTCGCCGAATATGATGGTGTTCGGGAGAGAAGTCTCTCTGCCGTCTCACTTGGTACTGGGAGCTC
>JAVTVY010028835.1:0-12589 GCA_036873755.1 Hanleya hanleyi
TAGTATAATCAGTGGCGTGTCCTACTCCTCCTACTCCGGTTTACTCATACTCCTCCTACTCCGCTTTTCTCACTCACAGCGCCGCTGCGGGTCACATAGGTGTAGCGCGGGATAGGGTGGGTGGGTCGAGAGTACCTATACATGATCAAGTATTTTGCTGGGTTCAACATTAACAAATATCTTCCTTCAATCCTTTGTATTTTCAAACTTGTTCTTTATCTCCAATGATTTCCAGTGCAAGTTCAGATGGAACAATTAAAGTGTGGAATGTGAAGTCAACAGAAACACAGAACACATTCAAGTCATTAGGAGGCACGGCTGGCACGGATATAACCGTCCACAATGTCCATCTACTGCCTCGGTTTGCTGACCAGTTTGTCGTTTGTAACAGATCCAATACTGTCGTCATCATGAACATGCAAGGGCAGGTAAGTCCTTCAACAGAATTTAATAGCGAGATCGCCATTACAAGTCTGGGGTAACTGGGCATGCGCTCTTGGTGAGGTGACGAAAGGTAAACATGTACCAACTGCTGCATTCTGCTCAGGTTGAGAGTGTGTCAAATCTCGGAAAAAGTAATTTTTCTGTGGAATTAAAGTTTTCCAGAGTAAATAAATAACTGGAGCTGTTCTTTAACCCACCTGGTGATAGTGCAAAATTCAAATTTGGTACAAACAGGATGTTTGAGAAAAGCTGTACAGTTGCAAACAATTAAAATGGCGATGGAGTCTATTAGTTCTCTTCGGCCATTAAACCCCCCCCCCCCCCCCCCCCTTTTCTGTTTCTGGATGAAGACCCTCACGAAAAAGTTGCATGGTGATTTTATTTATCCTCCAGGGAAAATTACAGTTAAGAAAGATTTCTACCTATCTCATCGAAACAGTGGCCTGAACTCGCTACTGATATCATACAAGCAACCATATTGCTTTGTGGTCCATACATAAACCATTACAGGACATGTTTTCTTTTTAACAACATATCTCAAAAATGAATAAACCTAGGAACACCAAACTTACATGGTCACAAAGCAGAAGCCTAATAGACCTCAGCCCCTTGTCGTAAGAGGCGACTAACTGGGGCACCCGTGGGGTTTCCGGCTGTGAAATGGAATAGGACCCCAGTGTTGTTTCCGGGTGTGAAAAGAAATACGACACAACATCGTGATATGACTGAAATAGTGTTGAAAGCGACGTTAAATCACATTCTCTCACTCACCCCTATTATTGATCGGTGAGATTGACCCTATTTTTTGGGGGTCACCAGCTCTGCCAAATTTGTCACCAATTGTTTGTTACCACCTCATCTGAAGAATGACCAGGCCTAGGCTCACTGAATTTACACCAGACACACATCTGGTCATGGACTACAGCTAAGATTGGGTGTATTGTCATCTTGTCATGCTTGTATGTCTTCATTTTCTCGTTGTCACCCTATCTCAAGAATGACTACATCGTGTGCCTAGGAACCCCAAACTTGACTCACACATGCTGCCTGCGCGTAGCGGATCATACAAAGTTTGCACAGCGGTTTTTAAGTTCATACCCCAATGAACGTAAAAAAAATCAGTCAATCCTTATAGTTAAATTAATCAAGCAAAACTAATCCAATAAGAGAAGAAATTGAATGTGAAACGAACGAATTCTCTTGTAACAGTACAAAACACTGCGCGTATAAATACAGTCAACAAAGTTCGTAACTCCTAGCAACGTCTCAGTACACGCGCACCTCACTCGGTCGGCCTAGCGCGGTTCAAACAGTTTTCAGTTTGACAGTTTGTTGCACATTGTGTATGGAGCCATTGGAGGGAAACTTCTCAGTCAGGGATAATTATTTAGGTCAGGAAAACTGAAACACACAAGAAATTCTGCGAAGGAAGAATGAGATATGAAACCATGCAGAAGAGGAGAAATTGCTCGGGTTGAGTTGGCCTTGCCGGGACTGATCAGAGCCGACTGATCAGCCGACTGGGCGATGCATTTTCTTGCTGTTTACCGTGCCCGGGTAGGCATACGGAGGACGATTTCACTGATCAATGTGTTGTTCTGAGCTGGGGAACATTCTCTGTCGCAGTTTATAACGGAACTTTCTTCCTTTCGGTGTCCGCTCAGATCAATAATGTGACGAAACTCTGCATCATTCATCGCCTGTACCCGTCACACGTGGACTGTAATCGAGGGAGTGGGCATTCTGTAACACTCCCCTCCCTCCCCTTGACTGGAGGGATTTTATCGGACATCTGCAGTACGGAACAACATTTGTTGCATACATCCGCTTATCGTGGCAGTCCGTATAATTTGTCAATTTTTGTGTTTGGTTTCGTGAGAGAGGACGACATATTCCCTTTGGTTTCCATCAGTGCAAAACTCCCCCGCCCCCGACCTGCACCACAACAGTGAAAGCCGGTGGATGAAATTCCACTCCACGGGAACGGTAACGAATGAATGGAATATCTTATCAAACTCTCAGATGTTGGTTTCAGGAGTTCACCGGGTGTGATAATTTCTTTATAATGATTTGTGATAAAAGTGGGTAAGCGAAAACCTAATGTCAAAATCTCGTTCAAGGTCACGGAGATGTCGATTTATTGCTGATCAGCTGATTTCCAGGACAGACAGACAGACATTATCTCGGCTCTTTTCTCTTCGAAATTCATATTTTATTCATATTATCCTATTTTTAGATTCATTGAAGTATGAACCGAAAAATTTAGTATTAATCAGCCAATCAAATCGCTGGATTTACGAAAATACGGGGGGAATTTAATTATAACCGAACTATCTAAAGAATGACTATGCCTAGGAGCTTCAAACTTCGATCACACGCATGTGGTTATGGAAAATCATTATCATTCAATTGTGTGTTGCCACCATTTTTTCCCCCCTTAAATGAGATTATGGTTAAATACACACAAGGCCAAAAGAAGGAAAATCTCTTGAAAATGGATAATCTTTGCTAGATGTGAGAAAAAACCTATTGCTGGCAAAAAAAAACCCTTAAGATTTACATCTGAATTTGAGTTTTTGTGAGCTGTCTTTTCATCTTCACATTTCAAGTTAAATACTACACTAACGTTCCGTCATTGACCTTGACCTAACGAATAGAGTAAATTGTTCAAACCGGGAGACACCCGTGATATTATATAGGCCAATCAAGATAGGAGCTTGCCAACTCCGTGCAGTGAGGATTTTCTTTGATGTCTGCCCATGTGATTTCCAAATATGGCAAGTGGTGGTTGTATTGATGTTAATTTCTTTCGAATAGCCAATCAAATTTGTATTTTTAGAGGTCATACATTGCACTTCTCCTAATATGGACCATGGAATATTGACATGACCAAACCCGTATGCTGATCAGATAATTAGTTATGTTCAGCCAGGGCAACACATCATGTAGTGTTCGACTTGGATATGCGAAGATATCTATTTTGGGCTTTTGTCAACTTTCAAACACCGGGTGCCTATAAACGATATGAAAATTGTATATGCCCTTGGTAGGACAGTGAGATATGTTAGATCATTGTTTGTCATGCACTGAATATTCATCTTCCAGCATTATTTCAGTAGCTAACAGACAAATTCATGGTGCTTGGATTTCCTGGTCATGGGAGATAACTTTGCTCCAAATTTTTTCACAAAAAGGTCATAACGGCATGGGCACTGGCCAGAAATGAAGGCCTTTAATATGGGCCTTCTACTGAAAAGATGGTTTCTTTGGAATGTTGCTGAACGTAAATCGTTGACAACCCCAAAACTTTTATTGGGAATTAATAAACATGCTTGCACAACTCCAAGGCACCAACTATGTGCCATATGGTCAAAGAAAGGAAGAGGTTGATTCAGCCTGGTGGAATTGATTGTGGGTACAGTCAGAATTCGAAAATGATAATAAACTGTTAGTGCGGCAAATTCCTTTCAATGCGAACATCCGATGAATTTCAACAACTAATGGTAAATAGAAGATTGTGTTACTCCTCAGGCAATATTCATCCTCGCGAGCCAGTGGATCAATCGATAGGTTACGATCAATACACTGGCTTGGTTAGTTACCGATAGCGGTTCTGGATATAAATAGCTTGAAGGTTTTCCACTAAACCGAACCAATCAGTAAGCGCGCTGAATCAGCTCATCAGGCCAATCTGCAGGGAGGTTTGAGTTTTGACTGGCTTGAATCTCATCACCGGCCAGGCTGCCTTTGAAATTAGGCTGAAATCGACATCGGGTGTCAAAAGCAAAAACCACAGACTTCAAAACAAAACAACTGCTGATTCAAAACAACCGCTGGGGTTGAAATGTACGAGATTGTGTAATAGACGCAAAGACTCGAGAACCCATCCGAATCATCAAAAAGGTCCAGGTAAACCCTCTTCGAGGATTTAGGGATTACCTGGACTTGTGCACATGGGCAATATTATGCCTTGGGATATTACCATAAGTCGAGAGGAACTATGTATAAAAGCTCCAAACTTACATCACATGTACAGGAGGTCACAGAGCAGAAACAGAGTGAGATTGACCCATTTTTTCTGGGTCACCGGGTCAATCTGTGTTAATATTTCACCAATTGCATATTACCTGTACCACCAGATATCTCGAGATTGAGTAGCCCTAGGTTAACCAAACTTACATGACACATGCTCGCGGTCACAGAACAAAAGCTGTGAGATTGACGTATATTTTAAAAGCTTGTCTGTAGATCTATGAAGTTATATAATGCGATCATGAGACACTTTCTTCGATGTGCATTATCTCCAGTTTGAGATTATGGATCCCTGCAAACTGTGGGTGTACGAGGCTGTGTACCTTGCCCTTGAGTAGAAGAAGAACCCTATATATGTTTAAGTCAATAGGTCAAAGGTCAAGGTCACAGCACCCGAACACTGAATCTAGTTTGACTATTTTCTAAGGTAGGACTCTTCAGAGTTGTCTTCCCTATATACCATTTGTCGAGTTGTCTCCCCTGTTTGATATGACACATCTACATTCTGACAGTTAAACTGTTGTGAAATAAAAACCATGTATTTATTGATTTAACTGGGGAGGTACATGTAGTCCTTTTCATCAACTTTGTATTTCACTTTTCATGTTCTTTGTCAGATCGTAAGGAGTTTCTCCAGTGGTAAGAGAGAGGGTGGTGATTTTGTGTGTTGTACAGTGTCACCCCGGGGGGAATGGATCTACTGTGTGGGCGAGGACTTTGTACTCTACTGTTTCAGCATATCCACCGGGAAATTGGAAAGAACACTCACAGTAAGTTTAACATAATGGCATCTCTCCAGAACAGCTATGATGCAATTGGTTGAACACGACATCAAAACTAATTCTCCTTTTCCCTGTACTTATTTTTATGGCGAAAAATTAACTGGCGATAACTTTCATAAATTTGGCAGATGATCCCACTACAAAAAAGGTCAATATGTTTACCTAAATTAGTAAAACCACAGTAGAATCATTGTAAACTGGAGAGATTTAAATGCCAAGCGATCATTATGTGGCTCGGAATTGATGGATTATTTTGGAAACTTAGTTCAAAATATTGCCTCATATATAAACATCTATGGGAAATTTAAGCATCCGGGAGATTGCCGCCCCAAGTCAGGCGACTCAGCAAGCTCTGCCAGACATTCAGTATGTTCATTACTCTCCATTTAGCGCTGTAAGGGGTCATGGACTGTACCATCAGAGTGGACACAAGATCCTGTCATCACAGTAAATGAATATAGTGACCATCTGAGTACATTGATAGCAGCAGTGACCCAGCGATATATCTTTCCATGGCATATATATAGTTCTATGATAATTTGTACAAAGCTACCTTCAAACCAAATGGCATTGACCCTTTTTATCTCGCCTTACGAACTAAAGCGGAGATATTGTGAGGGGGGAAAGAGGATGTCGTTGTCGGTGTCGGTGTCCCCTGCCTGGAAATGATAAGGTTTTTGGTTTAGCAAATTGAATTTTTTTTAGAAAAATTAGAAAAGATATAAAAAAATAAAAAAAATATGGGGGGTGGGTATGCCACCTGGGGGTACTACCCCTGGGGTGCTCCAATGTTAAAATCCCTATGATGGAGTTTTGCGTTTAGCTGAAGTGCACATGTACATCTGTACTTAGAAAGTTTGTTGCAGTTGTCAGCTGTCATTGGATGATTATGAAACTTGGTACACATGTTTCTTATGATTAGAGGATGTACCTGTGCTATTTTTGAGAAGAAATATTAATTATTCTCCAAATTATGGAAAATGAATGAGTTTTCTGTTTAGGTAAATTGTACATGTAGGCCTCTTAGTCCATGAGCCAGGCCCCAAAATTTCATCAATTGGTACCACCTGGGGTGGCAAATTCTCATTATGATTTTTTGAAAGCCCTATATCCTTAAATGCAAAAACTTTGAAAGCAAGCCGGGACTCACAGCTTAGTGGTAGTAATCACCTCCTAAAGACGGACACCCGAGTCCAATCTGAGGGACCAGATTTTGGGGTAGGGGAAATATAAAGTTGCATAACTTTGCAAGTAATTGTGATATAATGACATTTGGCCACTCCAAATGTTGGTAATCTGATCATCTATATGTTGGTATCTGTTATATGCTAATATGTCAATTATGTAGGTCACAGAGGTCAAAAGGTCACGAAATCTGACCCCTCTGTAAAACGTGACCACCTGTAGGAAAACTCGCTGAGATACCGTACCAATGGGACTTTCTTAACCTAAATGGGTTCAAATGGAAGCCAAGAAGTACCCAAGTCTACAATAAGTCTAAACAAATGGAGTTTATTATTATTTAGACTGTGGCACAGAACTGTTTTTGACGCAATTTCAAAAATGGTCTTTTTATTGCGCTAAAAACAGGCAAAATTGTATGAATTTGGACAGCTTGAAATTAGTTGCATATTTTGACAAGTAACTACTCCAAATGCTAATGGCCATGTCTTAGGTGTATTCAGGGATTATTTAAGCTACATGTCGAGGTAATTAGGTTACCAGAGGTCAAGGTCAAAGATTGTCAATTATTAATTTTCTACATTTTTACTTGGGACTTTCATATTACAATTAGCGCTGCAGCATGGGTCCCAAAACTGAATTATTTTCCGAGTAACCCAAACCGGCATTTTACCAAAGGTCATCATATATCAAACTGATCGTTATGGTACCAGGATTAAGGAAATGCATGATGCCATGCTTGAATACAATTACAAACCAAGTTGTGACCTATTCTCCAGGGGGGATATCAACCGTTCTTGAATGTAACTGTACTATAAATTTTGGCTGCTGATAACCTACTCTGTTGTTACGATTTTTGTGCTGCAGGTTAGAGAAGCATACCCAATATATGTTTATAAACTTCCCCAGAATGGCTGACCACCCTCCAAGAAGAGCGGGTGACGTTAGAAAAATGTATTGCGGGAGGGAGAGGGGGGGGGGGGATCTGTTCGGCAATGTTTTTTACACAATAAGGAATGGACCTACTTCCATCGGAAAAGTGTACATTATGATGAGGAAGAGTACTGATTCTCAATGGTATGTATACCTATTTGCCATACAGATGCCCATCCGCCATGTCGTACATTCCTCATCAGCTTCTTGTCATTCCTCTTGTTTATTAGAGGAATTAACGTTAGTATCAGAATGGCGGAATTCAGTGTTGCTGCTCCTACCAAGAAGGCCAGATTGGACATTTTTGACGTAGAATCCAGCATATTTTGTTCTGCGTCTTTCTCAAGGAAGAATCCACCTGTCCTTCCTGACACGACGAAGCTGTAATCGTTATTTTCAGCCTGCAACCAACACCAGGATGAAACTGGACAAGTCCTACTCGAGAATAAAACAGACATCCTCGATGGAGTGAAAACATTTAGATATCACAGAGATTGTAGGTCGACATATTGCATTCGGCACCACATACAGAGATTAACTAGAGCATAGTCTGAGGGATGCACACATTTGATCAAAATGATCAGTAAGGCTGCTTACAAGATCCCCCCCGTAAGGCATCGATACATTTTGGTGGTTAACGTTTCACGAGTAAGTTGAATGAGATTGCATCGGGTGGCGGTGGAAATGATCAGTAAGCATGCTTACAAGATACCCCCCGGATGCACATTTGATAGAAATTGACAAACATTTGTAGTGGAATATAAGTATACATGTTCTAGTAGTTTACGGGTAAGTTCATTTAGATTGCATTTGGTGGCGGCACGGTATGTAAATAGTTGACAATGAGGACCTCACTCGGTCACGACTGTGATCAACGAATTGCCTACACATGTTATGCTCTGGACACGAAATGTTACGAACCAACTGAGAAAATTCTGCCCATAGGTGGCGCCACCTGTAGATGCACACGCGTCAAATGCATTCCCAAGCAAAGGCTCATGGTATGATAACTACATACAAAATTTTAGAAGGATCCAACTAGCTGATCATCCGGAAATGAAATGTTACGGACCGACAAGAAAGTTTTGACCCTAGGTGGTGCCACCTGTAGACGCATATGCACCAAACGCAATCTCAAGCGAGGTCTCATGGTGTGGTAGCTGAAAACCAAATTTGAGAGGATTCCAAGTAGCGGTTGTCAAGTTATGCTCCGGAAATGGGGGGGGGGAGAGGATAATTAAGCAGAGGGACAGTGGAAGCAGTAGTTCATCGGCTGTAATCCAGGAGATCACAATTGGCGAAATCTGCATTGTTAAATCTGCATTTGACTGGAAAAGCAATTGCTTTATTTGCGGCATGCGCTGTTTTTCTTCTCACAGATATTCAACAAGCAATGCTAACTGGTCCTTGGTGACAACAGTCGTAGACGACACGTATGATAATATCTACACAAAGGTTGTAGATGCTGCAGAAAAGCAATGAGAATTTAAAATGCTTCAACGTCATCGTGGTGCTGGACAAGATCTAGTAGCTGCAGATGCCAAATATATCATGGCAGGTAAATTCGAGTTGGAAAAAACGGAAAATGCTCACATCGCTATTATCAGACAGGAGAAAGAAGAATTCTATCAACCAGTTATGGTTGAGAAGGGGGTGTATCTTTTGAAAACACTGCGCAGTTGTTACCAGGAGCTTGTCGTCGGAACAGACGTTAAGAATGCTTCGGCATACACTTCTCAGAAGTTAAAACACCAGCTAATTCAAGAATGGCCAGAACTCTCTTTCATATCACAGCTAGGATTATCAAATTACTGACCTTGATCAGGGCCTCCTTGAACATACTAAATCCGACAATCCTGGCTGTGGTATGAAAGAGAGTTCTGGCCATTCTTGAATTAGCTGGTGTTTTAACTTCAGAGAAGTGTATGACGAAGCATTCTTAACGTCTGTTCCGACGGCAAGCTCCTGGTAACGATTGCGCAATGTTTTCAAAAGAAACACCTCCTTCTCAACCATAACTGATAGAATTCTTCCTTCACCTGTCTGATAATAGCGATGTGAGCACTTTCCGAATTTTCCGACTCGAATTTACCTGCTATGATATATTTTGGAAGACAGTTCTTTTTCCGGTGATACCTGGCATCTGCAGCTACTAGATCTGGTCCAGCACCACGAAGGCGTTGAAGCATTTCAAAGTCTCATTGCTTTTCTGCAGCATCTACAGCCTTTGTGTAGATATTATCACACGTGTCGTCTACGACTGTTGCTACCAGGGACCAGTTAGCATTGCTTGCTGAATATCTGTGAGAAGAAAAACAGCGCATACCGCAAATAAAGCAATTGCTTTTCCAGTCAAATGGAGATTTCGACAATCGTGATCTTCCGATAACAGCAGTGTCATCTCCTGGATTACTGTTGGTAGAAGCAGCCAATGACCTGCTATTGCTGCCACTGTTCCTCTACTTAATTAATCTCTGTATGTTGTGCCGAATGCAATATGTCGACCTACAATCTCTGTGATATCTAAATGTTTTCACTCCATCGAGGATGTCTGTTTTATTCTCGAGTAGGACTTGTCCAGTTTCATCCTGGCGTTGGTTGCAGGCTGAAAATAACGATTACAGCTTCGTCGTGTCAGGAAGGACAGGTGGATTCTTCCTTGAGAAAGGCCCAGAACAAAATATGCTGGATTCTACGTCAAAAATGTCCAATCTGGCCTTCTTGGTAGGAGCAGCAACACTGAATTCCGCCATTCTGATACTAACGTTAATTCCTCTAATAAACAAGAGAATGACGAGAAGCTGATGAGGAATGTACGACATGGCGGATGGGCATCTGTATGGCAAATAGGTATACATACCATTGAGAATCAGTACTCTTCCTCATCATAATGTACACTTTTCCGATGGAAATAGGTCCATTCCTTATTGTGTAAAAAACTTTGCCGAACAGACTCCGCAATACCTAACGTCACCCGCTCTTCTGGGAGGGTGCTCAGCCATTCTGGGGAAGCTTATAAACATATATTGGGTATGCTTCTCTAACCTGCAGCACAAAAATCATAACAACAGAGTAGGTTATTAGCAGCCAAAATTTATAGTACAGTTACATTCAAGAACGGTTGATATCTCCCCACCCCACATCCCTGGAAAATAGGTAACAACTTGGTTTGTAATTGTATTCAACCTTGGCATCATGCATTTCCTTACTCCTGGCATCATAACGATCAGTTTGATATATGATGACCTTTGGTAGAATGCTGGTTTGGATTACTCGGAAAGTAATCCCGTTTTGGGACCCATGCTGCAGCGCTAACTGTAATATGAAAGTCCCAAGTAAAAATGTAGAAAATTAATAATTGACAATCTTTGACCTTGACCTCTGGTGACCTAATTACCTCAAAATGTAGCTTAACTAATCCCTGAATAGACCTGAGACATGGCCATTGGCATTTGGAGTAGTTATGTGTCAAAATATGCAACTAACTTCAAGCTGTCCAACTTTATACAATTTTGCCAGTTTTAGCGCAATAAAAAGACCATTTTTGAAATTGGGTCAAAAACAGTTCTGTGCCACAGTCTAAATAATAATAAACTCCACTTGTTTAGACTTTTTATAGAATAGGGTACTTCTTGGCTTCCATTTGAACTCATTTAGGTTGAGAAAGTTCCATTGGTATGGTATCTGCAGCGAGTTTTCCTACAGGTGGTCACGTTTTAGACAGGGGTCAGATTTCGTGACCTTTTGACCTCTGGTGACCTACATAATTGACATATTAGCATATAACAGATACCAACATATAGAGGATCAGATTACCAACATTTCGAGTGGCCAAATGTCATTATATCACCATTACTTGAAAAGTTATTCGACTTTATATTTCCCCTACCCCCAAATCTGGTCCCTCAGATTGGACTCGGGTGTCCGTCTTTAAGAGGTGATTACTACCACTAAGCTGTGAATCCCGGCTTGCTTTCAAAGTTTTTTTTTCATCTATTGATATAGGACTTTCAAAACAACATAATGAGCATTTGCCACCCCAGGTGGTACCGATATCTGGTCTGGCTCATGGACTACTGGGCCTTCAGGTCGAAGACCACGTGGAGCAAGCTTTGGAACGCAAGATAACTGTCAATGGATATCGCACACCTATACTAGTGTGTCGCTGGATGTATGAGGACTGCATGAAATGGGGATAATTTTAAAAACCCAATCCTTCACTGGTCCGATCATTCTCAAAGAGAGCCGTGTCTACCCGCGGGAGACCAAAGCGACTCTCATGTAAACTGGTGACATTTTTGAATCTCCAATCTCAAAGCGAAGCAGCATGACATCACTCGCTCGACCGGGACTATTCATTCTCAAAGAGAGCCGTGTCTACCCGCGAACTACTTCCTGTATTAGATAACTCGCTTTCACGGCCAAGTATACATACCGACAATAATTTGTTCGCGATTGATATGCTCCGAAATGGAAAGAGTCATTTCCCAATTATATAGCCCACGTTATGTTCAGCAATTCGCTTCTAACTCGGCGGAGTCAGCAGGTCAATGACAAGCCGGATACAGACGCCTCCTACATACGCCGCCTACTCACCCCCCAAATTTTGGGGGGATGGCTCCCATTTACCCATGAGACTCTTTCTCGCAGTAGGGAGTCTCGCGAGACGAGAATGTGGTCCGATCGGTCGGGGAGACGCGCGGTTAACTGTACATTTTTTACAAAGTATAGCTCGATAGACATGAGGGAAGAGACTTGGTTTTTTTGGCCAATGGAGTAATCTCTCCTCAAATTGAGTTAGTGAGTGAGTGAATAGGGTTTAACGTCGCTTTCAAGAATGACGTTGAAGGAGGCGGGAATACCTACTTGTAACAGAACAGATCTAGTGCTGCCATTTTATTACGTTGTTCCAGCGAATTATCATGTCGTAGATGACACCCCACTCATGCACGTCACACTGTACGGACATCGAGCGAACCATTCCTTGTTCTATCTTCTTAAATTATTCTACGCGTAAGCGAGGAAGCAACAAGTTCAATTTTTAAGTTTCTGGTATGACCCAGCCGAGATTAAACGCAACACCTACCTCTTACCAGAACAACGCTCTAACCACTAGGCCACTGTATTCCTCAAATTACGTTATGATCCTACCACACAGAATGAAACCTGGGTAATGTACACAATTTGGATAACATCTCGCCAAACGCGACATTACT
>JAVTVY010028836.1:0-12564 GCA_036873755.1 Hanleya hanleyi
GAATATCAACCCGATGGATCGGCCCGGTCAACACTGGGTGGCCGTGTACTTGACAGAAGAGCAGGGTGAATACTTTGACCCGTACGGCCTACCACCCCTGCATCCCGATTTAACAAACTTCATGGATCAAGACACAGAGACGTGGTGTTGGAATACTAAAACGTTGCAAAGCCTGGACAGTATGGTGTGCGGACAATATTGCTTGTTTTACCTGTACCATCGATGCCGGGGAAGACCCTTATCTACCATCGTCCACATGTTTGACGAGTATCCCAAGGCCGAGGACCGAGATGTACTCGTCTATGACTGGGCCGCCCATCATTTCAATGTACAAGTCCCGTTCTGGGCTTAAATTCTTTCAATGTACATACGCCCGCTGTTGTGGGCTTGAATTAATTACAAGCCCCTTGTTCTGGGCTTCAGTTTTCACGTGGTTGTTCTCACGTTGTTGTTGTTCACTGAATAAAAAAATGAGATCTCACCAAAAAAAAAAAACCTGTCTTGTGTGTTTTATTCATAATGCATCTGAAGATTCAGTCAAACTGAAATCAGTGGTGTAGGATGGGGCCAAAATATCACCCATCAAGCGCACTATAGTAAAAAATAGAGAGCCAATGAAATCAGCCCACAGACCAAGTACGTGTATTTGGTCTAGGTTTGGAGCGGGCATTTCATTGAGGTGCGTGTATACGGTGACTGAAGAGACTCGTCCAACACGTATAGATTATGACTATAAGTTCTTTGTATTCTTCGAATGAAATCAGCCCACGTGAAGTAGATTACATCTTACATAGGCCTTAAGGCCGTGATATGCATATGAAGTATTCTGGGGCATGGTCAGTACTTCCCAATTTTCCCTTCGTCTACTACTCGCCGATTTTTTATTTTTATTATTATTATTATTTATTTATTATTTTTTATCCAACCCAAAGATAATATATGCCACCCTACGCTACGTAACTGTTGCTAAAACCATATAAGGGGGTTCCCGGTAAATTTGAACAAATGATGACGTCATGACCGAAATATCAACAACGCAGTTTCCACCGAGGCCGTGTCTTGGCCAAAACCGATAATGTCGGTGTGAATTTCAATGAATGTAGGCGAAATAAACGTAAGCTATACTTCTATCACACACACAAACTCATGTTGGCCGCTCTCAAATTTTCGTACAGGCCTTATTGCGAGAACTTGTGCGAGACGTGTGCACGAAAACTACGTGCGAAATCAGGCCTATTTTCTCATCGCATGGGCGGAAACAACTGCCGATGTGATGAAAACGCACTGAGTCACACGTGCACTGGCAACAATTCGCAACAGTGTAATGAAATGTGTTCATTTTTTAGGCGCTCATTTTCTTCGACCTATACAGCCAACGTGGTTTATTAATATGCACACACATATCTTTTTCTTATAGTTCATTGGCTGAACACCCTCTGTTTTACCACACCCACCCCACGTGGGTGTATGGGAGGGAGAAATTGATAGTTTAGTGCGTTCATTTCATTCGTGTGGTAAACTGAAGACGGGATTTATACCGATGGAAATATCTGTGAATTTCGAAAAAATCCGTGACAAGCCAAGAAACAGAAAACCGCTGGGATGTCGACACCAAACCAGGAAACATGTGTGTGTGCCGCTGACCAAAATGATTAGCTTCATAGTTTAGTGCGTTCATTTCATCCATGTGGTATACTGAACACCGGATTTATCGATGGAAATATCTGTGAATTTCGAAAAAATATATATGGAAATGAGATTCGTGGTGGTACCCATATTTTTTTAGAATACGAATGCATGGTGATGAAGGCTTCATGGTGTGTTATACCCACCTAGGAAAAAAACAGCTCCCAGACATGCATCAAACGCCCGAGAGTATGGAATATAGGTATACATCTGGACTAAACTCTTTTATCAGGTAAGCTAGACTTTAGTACTATACTTGCGTTGAACCCCATGCAGACAACCTATTCAAATTTCAATGCATTGGCAACATAGCGTCGCACGAAATATACGCGCCCCTGTTGACCAGGATTTTTTTATACTCCCACAACAACAGACAATTTGAAGACAATTTTCTAGCGGGGTGTTTTCTTGAACATAATTGCTGTAATATACTGTTCTTTTTGTGGACGCTAAATATAGGGGAGAAAATGGCAACATTGTGACCAAACCATAACAGTTGACAGCTGTAAAAATAGATACCGTGGCATAAAATGAGAGAGCATTTCAATCTGCCAATTTTCGAGATGAAAATTTTTTCTTGACGAAATAGAAATGAACGCGAATCTATATTCTACAAAACATTTTTTCTTGACGAAATAGAAATGAACGCGAATCTATATTCTACAAAACACTAGAAAATATTAGCGTAGGTGAATTTTTGTAGACTCATTTTAGACTGTTTTGTGCTTTCATCGAAAGTGAAAACACATCTCGAAAAGTGTGTAGCAGTGTCGATATAAATCTTCAACCTAGATGTAAAATAGATACCGTGGCATAAATTAGAGAGAGCATTTCAGTACACCTCAAAAAAAATGAAACCTGGACGGGTATCCTTCATCTCGAGGGGTCGCAAGTTCGATTCTTGCTTTCATTATGTGAGTATGTGTTGGACATGTGTTTTTTTCTTTTTTTTTCAGGCATATTTTCTCATCGCATGGGCGGAAACAACTGCCGAAACAAATATTACCTCAAAGGCAGCAAACCAGTTAGCAATGTAGGCCTAAGCCTGAACAATTATATTTTCAATGAATACAAGGTTGTGTTGAGAAATATATCTCAAAATATGATTAATTAATGATTTTAACGAACACACGACCGGCTTCCAACAAATATGGCAGCGGGTATTCGAAGCTCGAAGTCAGAAAATTGCCAAACTTCAAAAATTCAGATCTCATCAACCAGAACGTCTTATGTGCTCACAGTTATTGACAATATCGTAAAATATGTATACTTGCTAACCTTAGTTGGATTCGTCATGAAATCATTTAGAAATAAGTAATTCGAGCACTTTTTGTGACATAGCAAAACGAAGATGACAGCCGTTTCCCTATACGCTGCGATGGTTTACACGAAAAACCGGCTCAGCTATAAAAATCCATATCTCCGTAAATATGAAATGTGCAAACTTTTTACGTCAAGACAATATTCTCTTATATGTGTACTTCCTATTCCCGGAAGGAATTTATGCAATATAAATTCTTTCCGCAATAAACTTACAATTTACTGGTAATGGTAGCGGGTATTCGAAGCTCGAAGTCAGAAAATTGCCAAACTTCAAAAATTCAGATCTCATCAACCAGAACGTCTTATGTGCTGACAGTTATTGACAATATCGTAAAATATGTATACTTGCTAACCTTAGTTGGATTCGTCATGAAATCATTTAGAAATAAGTAATTCGAGCACTTTTTGTGACATAGCAAAACGAAGATGACAGCCGTTTCCCTATACGCTGCGATGGTTTACACGAATAACCGGCTCAGCTATAAAAATCCGTAAATATGAAATGTGCAAACTTTTTACGTCAAGACAATATTCTCTTATATGTGTACTTCCTATTCCCGGAAGGAATTTATGCAATATAAATTCTTTCCGCAATAAACTTACAATTTACTGGTAATGGTAACGAAATTCTCCGTCTCAATTTGAGAGGAACACCAAGATCAAAGAGCGCGTGCTGCAACGTAGCAGATCACGTGAGGGTCTAAATATAGATCGTTTGTTTACATATATCAGCTGATCGTGTCTGATATATAACAAACAATACCTTATAACAACAGTACTTTCCGTAATATCTGAATAGTTGATACTCGACCAAGAATTAATTATGACAGAAAAATTATCTTAGATAAGTTTTCGCCCTATTCACAGAATGGTGGTATATCCGCGGAGGAATACACAGGTCAAAGGTTAACCGAACTATAGTCGTATTGTATAATACTCCGCGTCTTGAAACCCACCACCCACCAACCACATGCCGCCATCTTGAAACCCACCACCCACCAACCACATGCCGCCATCTTGAAACCCACCACCCACCAACCACATGCCGCCATCATGAAACCCATCACCCACCAACCACATGCCGCCATCTTGAATCCCACCACCCACCAACCACATGCCGCCATCTTGAAACCCACCACCCACCAACCACATATGCCGCCATCTTGAAACCCACCACCCACCAACCACATGCCGCCATCTTGAAACCCACCACCCACCAACCACATGCCGCCATCTTGAAACCCACCACCCACCAACCACATGCCGCCATCTTGAAACCCACCACCCACCAACCACATGCCGCCATCTTGAAACCCACCACCCACCAACCACATGCCGCCATCTTGAAACCCACCACCCACATGCCGCCATCTTGAAACCCACCACCCACCAACCACATGCCGCCATCTTGAAACCCACCACCCACCAACCACATGCCGCCATCTTGAAACCCACCACCCACCAACCACATGCCGCCATCTTGAAACCCACCACCCACCATCCACCCACGCCGCCATCTTGAAACCCACTGAATTCACCATCCACCCACGCCGCCATCTTAAACCCACCTCCCACCATCCACCCACGCCGCCATCTTAAACCCACCTCCCACCATCCACCCACGCCGCCATCTTAAAAACCCACCTCTCACCATCCACCCACGCTGCCATCTTAAACCCACCTCTCCCACCATCCACCCACGCCGCCATCTTAAACCCTCCCACCATCCACCCACGCCGCCATCTTAAACCCACCTCCCACGCCGCCATCTTAAACCCACCTCCCACCATCCACCCACGCCGCCATCTTAAACCCACCTCCCACCATCCACCCACGCCGCCATCTTAAACCCACCTCCCACCATCCACCCACGCCGCCATCTTAAACCCACCTCCCACCATCCACCCACGCCGCCATCTTAAACCCACCTCCCACCATCCACCCAATCTTAAACCCACCTCCCACCATCCACCCAATCTTAAACCAATTCTCCCACCATCCACCCACGCCGCCATCTTAAACCCACCTCCCACCATCCACCCACGCCGCCATCTTAAACCCACCTCCCACCATCCACCCACGCCGCCATCTTAAACCCACCTCCCACCATCCACCCACGCCGCCATCTTAAACCCAATTCCCCCCACCATCCACCCACGCCGCCATCTTAAACCCACCTCCCACCATCCACCCACGCCGCCATCTTAAACCCACCTCCCCCCATCCACCCACGCCGCCATCTTAAACCCACCTCCCACCATCCACCCACGCCGCCATCTTAAACCCACCTCCCACCATCCACCCACGCCGCCATCTTAAACCCACCTCCCACCATCCACCCACACCCCACGTGACCACAATACTCGCTTCTGATTGACTACCTCCACGTGACCTCCACAAAATATGCAAATTTCCGGGGTCAATATGGTCTTAAGTCACCTTTGTATACTACTAGTAATATCTGAAGCAAAGGCAATTTCGGGCCATTTACTGCGATAATCGATCAAGGAAATTGTGTACCTCTCAGCTGCAGGTGCAGAATAGTCAGGACCAACAAAATCTATACCAAGTTTTTTCCAAGGTTGATCCGGTAGTGGAACTGGCTGCGGACTTGTCTGACATTTGACACGTTGAGCAGTGTTTAACCATTTCTGTCACTTGCATGTCCATTTTGGGCCACCAATATAGTTCTCGCAATCGCAGCTTTGTCCGAACTATGCCTTGGTGATTGGCATGCGCAAAATTCACGAGACGCGAGGTAAGTAGAGCAGGCACAACTACGCGCTCTCCACGAAAAACTATACCATCGTGAACAGAGAGTTCGTGTCTGATCAGGAAGTATGGCTGTACTACCAATGGCATTTGTTTCTTCGCATCTGGCCATCCATTAGCCATGTATGTCATGAGCTGAGTACATACAGTATCGTCATTGGTAGCGTTCTTCAGCTCAGTGCGTGTTAAAGCACTACAAGTATCCGTAAGTACCACTTGACAGACCGCGTCACAATCATCTTCATTGATTGCAGAATCTGAGGTAACAATGGGTAGTCGCGAAAGCGTGTCTGCAATTTTGTTTTGCGAACCAGGTTTGTATTCAACTGTGTAGTGGTAATGTAACAAGCGAGCGTTCCATCTTGCTATTCTCATGGGTCTGTGACCAGTACCCTTTGAGGAAAGTAAGGTAACTAGAGCTTGGTGATCTGTGCGAAGAGTGAAGTGTCTCCCCCACAGGTAAGTATGCCATTTTTCGACGGCCCAGACACACGAGAGTGCTTCGCGTTCTCCGACACTGTAATTACGTTCCGGTGCAGTTAACGTTCTAGAAGCGCAGGCTACCATAACTTCTGATCCATCGCGTTGTATTTGTGTAAGCACCGCTCCTAGGCCATAACCACTGGCATCTGTGGTAACGATGACATCGCACTTAGGTTCAAACAATGCCAGACCTGGACTGTTTACAATATCAGATTTGATATCGCGGAATGCGCGATCGGCATCTTCAGTCCAGTGAAATGGCTCAGTATTTTGCACTTCTCTCATCGTACTGACTTTGGTCGAGAAATTGGGGACAAATTTGGCGTAGAAACCCGCAAGACCAAGGAAAGATCTGAGTTGCTGCTTGTTCTCAGGAGTTGCAGCCTCAACGATGCCAGTCACCAATTCATTGTTGGGACTGATACCATTCTCATTGATCACGTAACCGAGTACGTTCATTGAAGTAACGTTGAATTCGCATTTGTCGTTCAGCGTGATACCTCTCTCTTCTAAGCGTTGAAGAACAGCGTAAAGCGCTTTATCATGAGACGATTTGTCACGGCCAAAAATGATAATATCGTCTATGAAGCATTTCACGCCCGGAATGTCTGCCAAAATGATCGACATCATTTTTTGGAAACATGATGGGGCCGACGATAGGCCAAAACAAACGCGGCGAAAACGAAAAGTTCCTTCGTGCGTAATGAAACAAGTAAGATCGCGGCTTTCGGGATGAAGTTCTAGCTGGTGGTATGCAGATATCAAATCCAGTCTAGAAAAGTGAGTAGCACCGTGCATATCACTGAGTATTTCGTCAGTAGTTGGAAGTGGGAATTTATCTTCAATAACAGCCTCGTTAGGCTTCCTTAGATCCACGCATACACGTATCTTACCACTTTTTTTCCAAGCGACAACAATGGGCGAAACCCATTCTGATGCATCCGTTCGCTCTATGATATCAGCGTCTTCAAGACGTTTTAGTTCCGCGGAAACAGCATCGCGAACTGTGAACGGTAATCGGCGCAACTTCTGTTGTACAGGTTTTACATCGGGACGAACTTTTACACGGTGCGTGAACCCTTTTACCTTACCCAATTTATCAGAAAATAGATTTGGAAATTCTGACTTTATCTTTGGGGGCACATTGGGAGGAGGGTTTAGGATTCCCCTTTTAACACTACTACTACTAAACTTGGGTGTAGCGTTACCTGTAGAAGAATTAGGTGGATTTGGTATTTCCCCGTTGACAGTATTTGTTGCAAAACATGATAGTGTGCTTCCTTGTATGTTTATACCAAGGCTTTGGATTAAGTCCTTGCCTAGCAAACAACTACCTTTCTCTACAACATGGAATGTAGCAGAAGTACATTTATCTTTGTATCTGACTTTAGCGTGAAAGCAACCAACAGTGGCTATTTTGTGAGAAGTGTACCCAGTTATAGGAACTGAAGATGGTTCTAATGCATCTCTAAGAAAGTGTTTGTCAAAAGCTTGTAAAGACAAAAGTGACACATCAGAGGCAGTGTCAACAAGCAAGTTCATGTCCACAGAGTTCACAGTCACTGCACAAGCTACACTTTTCTTTGATTTAGAGTTTTTAGTTTTCGTGCATAGAACTTGTACATCTTCGAAGTCACCACAGTCAACTTGTTGGACTTTTCCACCACTATTGCAAACAATGTCATAATGTCCCTTTTTTTTGCACTTCTTGCAAGTCTTGTCTCTTGCTGGACACTTTGGAGAGTTAGCCAGGTGTTGTGCTGAATCACAACGGTAACACTTCTTTGGAGTACCTGCACGAGCTCCCGCGTCACCATCGTCACGAGGCTTCTGGTTCCTGGTAAATCTCGAAGATCCCGAATTTCCTGGATATTTGGGTTGGGATTTCCATTTTGAGTTCACCTCAGCACACATCCGATTATCAGGTTTTCCAGACATAGATTTAGCTTCCTTTAAGGCGGTTTCAACCTGTCGAGCAATTTTAATGGCTTTGTCAAGTTTCAAGTCAGTTTCGAGTAACAACCGCTCCCGAAGTCTGGTACTGTTTGTTTTCTCAATAAGCTGATCGCACAGCATTTCATCTGAGAAGAGACCAAAGTTACATGTAGACGCTAGTTCCCTGAGAGATGCAATATAACTGTCTACGGTTTCATTTGGAAATTGTTCCCGTTGCCGAAAACGATGGCGCTCTGCAACTACACTTACTTTTGGCGCGAAATGTCCCTGTAAAGTAGCCATTGCTCTGACGTAACTGTCAGCATCTGCATCGCCCAACTCTGGTAAAGTGTAGAAAATACGCTGGCCTTCTGGTCCCAAAGAATGCAGTAAGATTGCCTTCTTCCGATCTGCCGACTCACCCGCCGTATCTGACGCCAGTAAATAGTTTTCAAAGAGTCGTTTCCATTGCGGCCATGGAATTCCGGGGTCCCCCGGTGTAGGAAGGAACTGAACTGGGGCATCGATCCGTGCACCAGCCATCGCTGATCAAACTGGCCAAGAATTGACGTATTTGTAAATCAAAACGTAGCCGTAGGTTCTTCGATCCTCGTCGCCAAATATGGTGTTGGTCCGGAACAATGAATATGAGTCCAAGACCGTATGTAAAGTAGAAACAGCAATGTATTCTCTCAGAATGTTCCAACATGAACACATCAGTTCATACGCCTTGAGGTAGAACCCTCTACACCAGTTTCTGTTACGTCACATGAATTGCGTAATACAATTAGGACTAGGAGAGTTATCTCCCATATACTGTACATGCTACAGGTTAATAGACAGAACACCACACTAGTTCGGTTCCAGTGGTCAAAAGGCGTCTAGGTGCCCTTCCGGAGCCTGACGTTTAGGCCCAGCAGGAGTAACCTTTTGTCTTTTGTGTTAAATGCCGTCATTTACATCTGACGACGATACAGTTCACACCTCCCCAGTGTACGAGTGACAGCGACACAGATATACGAGTTGTCAGAGCATTCCCATCATAGCTCTCTAGATTTGTATCTACTACCGCTTATACCGGTGCTAGGGGCCGTGTGGTCATGCCGTCCAAGTTGCCACATGAACAGGTACAAGAAAAGCGTACCTGAGATGCACGACATATCACGATTCGTTAGATTCTTGGTATGTGCTTTAGGATAGGTTAACCAGAAGACTTTTCTGTGAAGTCATGTGGCTCTGTCAGTATGTCGGCACCTCTTCCCACTTCCCTTATATGCGTTGTAAATTTTACCTGTATATGCCGAGATTTTGCTGGTGGACGTTTTCATCTGACGATGATACAGCTCACCAATCCCCAGTGTACGAGTTGTCACAGCGACACAGCTCACCAATTGCCAATATACGAGTTGTCAGAGCATTTCCATCATAGCTCTCTAGATTTGTATCTAATACCGCTTATGCCGGTGCTAGGGACCATATGGTCATGCATGCCATCCAAGTTGCCACATGAACAGGTAAACTAAAAGCGTACCTGAGATACAACACATATCACAAATCGTTAGATTCTTGGTATGTGATTTAGAATAGGTTAACCAGAAGACTATACTGTGAAGTCAGATGGCTCTGTTAGTATGCCGCCACCTCTTCCCTTATATGCGTTGTAATCTGCCACTGAATACGAATTTATATTACAAGCGTCTGGTCCGTCATTCATAATTCAGCCGTCGTCCATTAAAGAATATCCGCGTCCATAATCCAAAGACCTATTCCATATTCCATATAACAGTATTAGCATCAACTTCAAAAAGACAAGCATAATATACATAAGCATATGCTTGTTTCCTGCAAGAGAGAAGCGGTCAACAGTTTTCAATGATGCCAGCAAGACATCATGATGTTCCAAAAATATCAAATCCTTATCGCTGTCCTTTAGTTACTCCAATTTTTATTGATATCTTCCGGAATGCACGTCATCAAACATGGTCCCCGGCAATATCACTCGCTGTTGTTCAGCATAAATGACAAGTTGGAAACCCTCCTTTTATCCAATATTTATGTGCAATATTTATCACACGTCATTCTCCGTGAATCGGTTTTGTTTACGTGCCCCTTGTGTGACGTCACAAAGGTCATATACAAATTTCCAAGGTCAATGCGACTTTCAAAGGGCCAAGAGATGTCTACGGACCCTTTATGTGACCTCACAAAGGTCATATTCTAATTTGAAAAAGGCCACGAGTCGTCTACGCGTCCTTTCGAAAATTGGGGCATTTCCATAAACTGGTTAACTGCGGCATACAAAAGAATCAAATCACATTGCTGTAGGAAAAACAGATTTTATTTTCATAACGGAGAACACAACATATATACAACAGTTATTACCCCTTATTATAACGTCAACGACAGAAGTCCAGGGAATATCTGCGATGTAAGTCACCTTTATTTTAACATTTTTAGGGTATCCATCACTCTGAATCTCCAGATACGTGGTGGTCACAACATCTGAGAGAACTTTGCGCTTGGGGTAGAAGAAGGTGAAGGCGTCACGCTGCTGGTTGTAGGAGCGCACCTGGTTCTGGACGACACGAAATTCATATTTGGTCCCACTGGCACTGATCTGACTTTGTAGTACATCGAGGTACAGGGCTTTGGTTACGGTATTATCCCGACGATTGACTCCTTTACAGCTGAACTTGTTGTTGACCTCGCTGAGGCAATAGCACGTTTTGAGCAGAGGGCGATCTTGGCCCCACCCGTCCATTCTAACTTTTATCATAGTCGTAGTGGTCCCGGTGCGGCAACCATCGATCTCATTCGGTTTCATAGCGTTCTGGCAGTTCCGGTTTGATCAAGGATTCCCAGTTGGAGACGGCCTTTTGGAGCCTGGTGTGTAGGTCCAGCAAGAGCTATCTGACCCTGAATACGACTTTATATGTCTTTCATTTAGTCCAATGTTTATTGACATCTCCGGGAATGCATGTCATCAAACATGGTCCTCGACAATATCACCAGCTATATGTCCAGCATATATGAAAAGTGGGAAACCCTCCTTTTCTCCACGTGTCATATACCGAGAACCAGAGGGCCTAGAGACATGGGAATTGCACCAAATGAGTCGACTGGACTAGAGTTATGTGGGGGGAGCATTGTGCTTAATAGGAAGTTCTGTTTGGCAAAGAATGGTTGGCCCTAAGGAGAGTCTTTGATGTTTTAGAGTGTTTTCTCACTGTGTAGGGAGAATCCATTGTAGGCATGGACTGGCCTACTGCCCGGTTGATGTGTAGTACCAGTACTCAGGAGGGTGGCGTGGTCTCTCTCCCGCAGTCCATGCAGACGGTCCCCACTCTTTCGGGGTTATACATGTTCATCATCCGTGTTGCCTCACCTCGGTTTTCTATCAACATCACCTCTAGGCATTCTCTACAACTTTGAAATCGTAAACTATCCCTTTCTGAACAGTAATATTCCAGTGGGACCTGCATATGGTGTATACATATATCGCCTAGTAGCATTTGCTAGATTCTCTGTTAAATGTGACGATCTTGATCAGCGTCACAAACATTATTGCAGAATCTTATAAAACAGGGCTTTACAACCAAGCGCCTCCACTAAAAATGTTCTCAAATTTGGCAATACATGTCGCATGCTGTTAGATCTTGCACGCTACGCTCGTATTTTGCTATCTACGTATGTAATTCCGCTTACCCCGGGCTGTATGAACCCATGTGCTTCAAGATCCTCATGGTGCTCATATGAACAGTCACAATCAAAGCGTGACAGATGTATCACACTCTAGATAACGACTTTACAACGAATTTCATATGGATTAGGAATACTGATTAGCGATACGGATTTGATGTTTGGAACATCATGGCGCTTGCCGACAGCAATGAAAACTGTTGAACGCTTCTCTCTTGCGGGAAACTAGCCTATGTTTATGTATAGTATGATTATCTTTTTGAATTTGGTGCTAATGCTGTTAGCGGGAATATGAAACGTCTTTGGATTATGGTCAGACACCCGCCTTGGATTTTCTCGTCGTCTTCCTGTCTTTACGCGTACATGTACCTCGAACTCTACGATTTTTTCACTCCACCTGTTCCTCTTGTAACTTGCCATGGTCCTTCCTCGTCAAAAATTTGTGCTGGAATGCCCGCTCTCAAACTAGACCAAAACATGTACTTGGTATGTGGGATGATTTCATTGACTGTCTAGTTCACTGCAGTGCTCTAACATTGCTTTGTTTTTTGTGGCATTGATTGATTACATTTGACCCCATCCTGGGTCACTGGTTGACAACTTTCCCAGACGGCTGATTGACTGGCCTATACAAGCTTGGTTAAAATTAAAATCTCACATTTATGT